>VZTL01030514.1:44594-88000 GCA_013400535.1 Scopus umbretta
GGGGGGGGCTCTGGCTTGCGCGCCGCTGCCTGAACCCGCGGCGGCTTGTGGCGAGGGTCTGGGGCGCTCTGCTTCCCCCGGGGACGTCCCGCGGGGTTTCACGCAAGCGGGCAGCGATGCCCGCGCCGGCCGTGGCGCTCGAGCCCCGGCCGAGCCCCAACTGCTCTGGCAAACTGGCAGCAGAGCTGAACTTTGCAGTTTGTTTGACTTGCCTGTACAGGGCAGTAGTCTAATCAAGCGCCATAAATTAATTCAGCCTGGCTAATTGCTCTCCTATATGGACTGAATTTGAAGAGAATTGCGTGATGACTTTCCCCCAAGGCTGTCCCCTGCATGCCTGGGTGCGGCAAAACCAGAGCCTCTCGTTAAAAGGCAGTTTCTTTGGTATGTCTCATCTCCCAAAGTAAACTGGATGATGAGGCTTTCGGAAGATTAACCCTTTACCCTTTCCTCTGCTCCTGGTTTGGATGTTATTTCTGGAGAGCTGGTTGCAAGGCACGGCAGTGGTTGCGTGCATGTTCTCGTCTGGGCAGCTTTGGCCTTAAAAAAAAAAAAAAAAAAAAAAAAAAAAAAAAAAAAAAAACCAAAAAAAAAAAAAAAAAAAAAAAAAAAAAAANCCAAAAACAAAACAGAGAGAAAAAGGAAGGAAAAAACCCCATAAATTTGGCTTTGCTCTCATGGGGGAGTTTCTGTGCTGGGTGCTGGCCCCAGGGAGCAGCGAAGGGCAGAGCTGGTACGGCGGCCTCCAGACCTTTTATGTCATCCTTCTGACTCCTCTGCCAAAAGGCACGTTCCCCCCCAGACCTGCCTGCCTCCCGCCTGCCCCGGGCTGCCGCGCTCCGGGGCTGTTGCTCGCCCAGACCTTATCTCGCAGCCTGGATGCTGCAGTTTTGGTGCGTGATCCTTCCCGCTCCTGGGGCTTCGGCTTCAGCTCTTCTGATCTGAGCTTTCCCATAGCTCCCCACAGCTCGGACGGAAACAGGAGTCGGGTTTTAAAAGGGCCTCTTAGCAATAGTTGAGCGGGGCTTAGACCTTGTCTGGCCGCAAAGGCCGTACGTAGCCCTGTCAGAATAGCTGAAGCGGCATAACCGTGCAGTACAACTTAATCCTGCTTGTGAAAACCAGAGAATAAGCTAAACCAGTAAGTCACGGTGGCGGTACCAGTCTGCCCGCATCCAAGGGAACTGCCCTGCGCTGGGTCGTGGGGTAAAAAAAAAACCCTGGGGATGGCTTGATCCAGCTGGATCAAAGTTACGGATCGTTGTCCCTGGGTTAAGGGCTCAATTGCTGACCCAAGAGCCCCACGTCCTGCTCTCGCCTTGTCCCTTGTTCTGCCGCTGCCCGGACTCCGGCAAACTGCTTTGCCCCAGTGCCTCAGGCATCTAAAATCAAGGGGTAGGGATGAAGCCACGCTGTTAATGCTTTGAGAAAGGTTTTCTTTGAAAAGCGTTTGGGCAGCGTTTGCTGTAAAAGCCTGTAAATCATTCCTCTGGCTCACTTGCTCTGACTAATTCGAGTAGCTGCAAGTCAAGACCGTACTTGTCAGCGTCCTGCAGCGTGGCAGAGAGGGAGCTGGGGAACAGCAAGGGTCTTCTCAGCACTTCAAAGGTGAAGTCGATGACTAATGCATGAAAAAAATCAGTAGTTTCTCCAGATTGTTGCTTTCTTTTTTTAAATTTTTTTTTTTTTTCCTTCCTCCCGTGAGCGTGTGGGACAGCCGCCTTGCAAGGATCGTATCTGCCAGAGCCGGTGCTGCTTGCAGGCAGGGCTGTAGTAAAACCCAGAGGGTCAGGCTGGCAGGGAAGCCATCGATTGCGTATCGGCGCAGGGCATCGTGGCAGCCGCCGCGCCTTCGTTTGATTTCTGTTAGGCTGAGTGACACTGTCCATGCAGATCAAGCTAAATTGACTTGCCTTTGCCAGGCTAGAAGTTCTTTGAAGAAGCTGCGGGAAGACTTAAGTAGTAAACTTGAGAACAGACAAGGAGATAAACAGCATGCACAGGTAACGGGAGCATTTCTCGGGCGTTAAATGACATTGACTTATTAAAAAGGTGTCATCTTCGGGTCCGGCAAATGATAGAAGGGGCCTTAAAGATCAAGGCACTCGTGGCGAGCGAAAGCCACGTTGGCACCGTTCACAGGCAAAATTTGAAACCCGCACAAGCCCGTAATGAGGAGTCAGTAAGCAAAACGCGTTGGCTGGCCAAATGCACCATTGCATGTTCGTTTGCAGAAAACCCCCCCTCGGTCTCAAGTTGCTGCGGTGCCCCAGAGCTAGCTGTCTGCATGCATCTGTGCTCTCGCGCGAGCGGCTGTGCCGGCCGGCGTTAACATCCGCGTCCGTCTGTCCTTTGCTTACCTAGGTCGTGCTGGAAAAGCAGAACGGGAGCTGGCTGTACCCCGAGAGGCTGCGTGCCGATTCCTGGGAGGACCAGGTATGGAGCTAAAGAGAGGAATTTCAGCTCTACGGAAAGAAATACCGGTTTTAATTTGGTATCTTCCTCCCAGCAGGTAACTTCAAACCAGTTCAGCACACAATCAGGCGCTCCTGCAGCAAACTCGAGTCTTTTTGTCAGGGTTGGATTAGAAATGGAGTGCAGCTCTAGTAGAGCAAGAAAAATGTGCGTAATGGGTTTTTAAACCTCTGCACACAAGAGCTTTTTAGCAGAAGGGATAACAGGAATCTTAAGCTGGTAAATATTTCTCCAGCTCTTCGTCTTTCCCTTGGCTGGGGCAGATGCTCTGGGCTGGGGTTTCGGGCTGGGTTGCTGCGGACCTGGTTCGCATTGCGGGGTTTCAGGTTGCCCAAGCCTGGATCAGGATGGCATCCTGCAAACAGGGCTTGGAAGGCAACCAAAGGATACTGTGCGCGTTATCTTGAGGGCTGGAAGCTGTCGCTCGAGTGTGGGAGGTGAGGACAGGAGCGCCTTTCATTTTTTCAGGCTGAGAAGTGATGTTAGCAGGCTTTGTCACCAACAGCGCTGCCCACATTGGGGCGGAGGGCTCCTTTGATAACGCCTGGCTGCTCATCCTCTCCTGTCACCGTCTCCGCAGGAGGAGGACTGCTCAGGTGAAGATGTGGAAAAGATCCGACAGACGGCAAAGAGGCTGTTCACGAAGCTGCAGGAGGCTGAAAGGCGCCATCAGTTGGAAAAGAAAGCCTTTGAGGTGACTACACCGTGCGCTTCTCTGCTGGGAAAGCACAACTTCTATTTTGTTGGGGTTTTTTTCTTTTTGGAAGTCTGAGGAGCTGCATGGGCACGCGCGTTTGGGCCGCCAGCGGCATCTGGCCGCTTCTTGCAGAGCGGTGGGCTCAGTGCACGCTGTTAAAATGCACCGGGGAGTCCAGACCTGGCCAAACCCCAGCAAACTGCCTCCCTGGTTGCCCAGAGGAGTCTGAAGACATAAATGCTTTCCCAGTTAAAAATCACGTAAAATAAAAGCGGCAGCCAGGTTGGAAGGCAGTTCCCCCAAAACTGCCGAGCCTTTCCAACCATAGCCAGGGGTGTTTTGTGGGGAGCAGGGACTGCCGGGGTGTCCTAGCAGGTCGAGCCAGGACCGAGTCTGCCACGGTGCTGGGCTGCTGTGGCCGTGCTGGCCATCGTGGTCTCTCTTGGAGCTCAGCCTCTTCATCGGCGGGGCTGTTTGCCGTGGAGGGGGGGCCAAGCTGACCAGGAGGCACGTGGACCCATCGCGCGGGTCTCCTCGCCTGCCGAGTGGTGCTGACGAAGCTGCCATGTTCGTTTTCCTCCCTTCCTCAGCCCTGGTGATTAATGGTCCCTTTCGGAGCATTTTCTAGTGACTGCTCATGTCCCGGATGGGCTGGGCCTGACCATGTCACCCTGCAGCTCCGAGCGCTGGTGGCAGCGGTGACGTCCATGTTCTCATCCTGTCCCGCAGACCAAACTGGTCCCAGGCGCCCTGGGGGGTTCCCCGCAGCGGGACGGGGGACAGGGTCCGCTGGGGAAATGGGTTTGAGAGGCAACCACCGCTTCCTCCGGTGAGGGGACGTCCGGCCGCGCGCAGAGGAGGCAGCGCGCCCCGAGGATGTCGGCCCTTGCGCGTAGGAAGTCCTGTGGTTTGGTGGCGTTTTGGGGTCTTTGGTCAGCTGTGATGCTGACTGCAGGCTCGGAGCCTGGATGGAGATCCCAGGGATGGCAGGGATGGGTGTTTTGGCAGTTGTTGATCCTGCCAGCCCTGCCCGGGTGCTCTCAGTGTGCCTCGTTGTCTGAGCCCGCTCTCCACATGTCATGGAGACCCACGGGGACACCCTTGTCCCCTCTCAGCTTCCGAGCCGTCGATGGAGGCGTGGGGCTGGCTGCCGAGGTCAGTTCCTTGGGCAGATGGCCCTAGAGGAGCTGCAAACAGCCCCAGAGCGCGTGTGGCTGAGAACAAACATGTCTCCTGTGTTCGAGGAGCCTTTATTGCTACAGCATTTAAGCGCTCGCTCCTTTGAAGTGCTTTGAAGCCGGGGAGCTTTCTGAAGAACCTCTTCTCTCTGAAGCATGTCGGGCTGTTTGCTGAGACGCCTGGCTGCCTTCAGCAAAATCTGCCTGCCGAGGCTTCGAGCACCGGTGCGGCTTCCGCACGTTGCTCGGGAGAAGGGCTCCGGCGGCTCGGGTGTCCGGCCGCGCAAGGGTCCGGGGGTAAAGGCTTCTCCATCTTGTTTGCAGAGGACAGTCTCGCAATACCAGGAGGAAGCAGAGCAGACAAGCTCTGCCCTGCGGAGAGCGGAGAAGAGCGTGGTGGAGAAGGAGGTGCAGGTGGATGAGCTGCAGAGACTCCTGGCGGGGATGGAGAAGGTACCGGCCCTGAAGCTGCGGTGGGGCTGATGGGATTAGCGGAGCTGCCTGGTCCCACTCTGCTGCGGGGGGGAATGGGAAGGCCTGGTGGTGATGAGTTTGGCAGCGCTCAGCGCAGAACTCCCCCAGCGGGGCTTGGGCCAACTGCAGGGTACCCACCGCACGGAGGGTTTGGCTTCCCAAGCAGGTTTAACCCAAAAGCATCTGGCAAAGCCAGCTGCTGGGAGCAGCTGAAAATCGACTGTTGCTGATTTAGACTTGCATTTCTCAGGTCTAGAAGATCTGGTCGGTCTGTGCACACTCTTCCAGGTATCCTGGAAACGAGCTTACAGTCTAGACAGCCGCCCGGTTCTTCTTCTCATGGGGGCATTAACACAACCTCCAGCCTTGATATCGTAGCCTCAGCTGTGGTCTGCTCATAGTAACATTAAAGTCATAAGTCTAACAGCGCAGTATGAGCACAAAGTGATCTGGGACTGCCTTCCCTCGCCCGACAGCAGGGACGGAGATGGGCTGGTGCCTTGCCTGTAACCCAGGGGTAAAGGAGTGGGACGTCTGCTGTCGGTCATCTCTGCGGCTGCTCTTGCCTGTCTGCCTGTCTCTCGCGTGTAAATGTAATGCTGGTGAAAACAACCTGCAGATCGAGCGGGGAGGCTGAGCTGAGCCTGCCTGGCTCCCTGGGTGTTTGTAGTTCGCTGCTGCGCAGCGGAGGCCAAGGAGCATGTGTTGCGACTTGTTTCCCTGCGTGTAACTCGGCCTCTCGCTCTGCCGCAGGAGCACAGGAGTTTGCTGCTGAAGATGAAAGAAGGCGAAGCAGAGCTGGCGAGGCTGAGAAGCGCGGAAGGTGACAAGCTCGCCGAACAAGACCGGTGAGGCTTGGCCTCCGGCTTGGCTGCCAACTCCAGAGCAAGCCCACGCCGCTGGGTCGGGGTGTCAGCTCGCTGGGGCATGACTGCACATTCCTGCGAAGGGCGTGCTTGCTCTCTGGCTTGCAAAACAGCACCCTACTCCCAAGAGCTGACTAATCTCCAAATACCTCCTGCAGTTTTGCCCTGCTCGGAGAGATCCGGAGCTCCCGAGCTGGGCTGCCCGGAGACCTCTAGCGGCCCCGCTGCGGGCTGGGAGCTCGGGGCAGGTCCTGCCCTGCTTAGGGAGCCTCTGGAGCAGCCGATTCTGCCCGTAATGTTGGATTCGTTCCACCCAGCCGGTATCCTTGTGCTCCAGGGGCTAATTGGCAATGGCTTGTTTCTGGAAGGCCTTGTTTGTGGCCTGACTCTTCCTGATGTTCCTGTGTCCCTGCAGTCTGTGGTTGCTAGTCTTTGCGGCTCCTGCTTGAATAGGTTTTGTCTCTGCCTCTCCTTACCTCGTCTAGTCAAAATATTTCAAGACCTGTGTGGCTGTAGAGGAGCCCTGGCTGCTAAAAGCTGCTCTGGGCATAGCTGGGTGGGTGCTCCCTTTCTGGGAAGCCATCCGATGGCTCCTGGACTCTTGTCTTCTCCTTTTCCCAGGTCAGCCCAGCTGGAGAAGGAGGTAGCCACGCTGCGGGAGAAGATACACCATCTGGACGACATGCTGAAAAGCCAGCAACGCAAAGTCCGCCAGATGATCGAGCAGGTGAGAGGAGCGGGAGCAGGGCTGGGAGGACGGATGGGGGAGAGCCCGGAAGGACTCGGAGGGGACTTAAAAAAAGAGAAAGCCGGGGGGGAATCTCTTAAGCTGCTTGGAAGCCAAGAATTGCTGGTTTGTGGCTCTGAGTCCCTTTGCAAACCGAAGGGACACAAGTTCAAAGGCAGCCCCGAGCCCTGTCCTACGGCGGGGACTGACCCTGGGGCGACAGCCCGAAGGGCTGTGGCGCGAGCTGCCCTGGGCTGGGGAAGGTAAGAAAAGGAGAGTAGAAGGGGTGCTGTGCACCCAGCTCGGCCTGCTGAAAGAGTTAAGTCTCAAACTGTGCGAGTGGAGGCTCCTTCACCTGGGGCTTAATTCTCAGGCTTAATTGGAGGCTTTTTGTGATTGGTTTTTATGCAGACCTTGGAGTTAATGACGTGGGTGTTAACAGGGAGCAGGGCGGCTGGCTAAGCTGCCCTCCTTCCTAGATGTTTCTCCAGCCCAGCCATACACGAGAGGGATTTTTCAGCCACTAGGAACTTTTCTGTTACAGCTCCAGAACTCCAAAACGGTGATTCAGGCCAAAGACGCCGTGATCCAGGAGCTCAAGGAGAGAGTCGCTTACCTGGAGGCTGAGGTGCGTCTTAGCAGGGCCGTGTCGGGGAGGGGGTGCACGGGGTCTGCTCCGAACTCAGACCTTCTCCATGAAGCCTCCTGGCGTGACTGGCTTTGCATACCTGCGGGCCGTGGCTGGGCTCCCTCGCGGCGATGAGCCCTTCCCTTCCGCTGGCACCTGCTTCGCGTAGGGAAAACGTGCCCGCCGCAGCCCTGAGGGCTCTGCTGGCTCTCTGGGCTGGGGTGATGGTTTCCAGTGCAGCCGGGATAGCTGGAGCAGCTGTGAACTCGAGCAGAGTCCAAAATAATCTCATCAAGCACATTTCTCTGGCAGCAAAGCCCTTCTTGCTTACAAAGCTGCAGCTGAGCGCGTGCGTGTCAGAAATTAAAATTGCATTCCAGCCTCTAGGATTGTAACAAGTGTCAAACCTCTCTCCTTTTTTGGATAAAAACTGAGCCTGCATTGGAACTTCTAGTGTTTTCTTCCCTCCTCGGTGACTGACTTTGCTAGTTTCTGCATGGGGACGGTGTGCGTGAGCACCGCCAGCCGTGAACCCAGGCAGAAAACATCCAGCAAGAGAGATTGGGTGCTGGTGGCTTTCTGTGTCGGGTGTTCAGCGGGTCTCACAAACCATCCCAGCTCTCCTTTGGTGAACAAGGTCCCTGTGTAGGGCTGGATTTCAGTTCCCTCGGGGAAAAAGCTGCCCCGCTGCAAGAGGTTATACTGGAGCATTCCTTGGCAAGCGATCTGCGTGCCCGCTGCCCGTCGCTAACCCTGGCTACGTCTCTTGCAGAACCTGGAGATGCACGACCGCATAGAGCACTTGATCGAGAAGCAAGTCAGTCGGGGCGGCCACAGCTCCAGAGTGCGCTCGAAGTCGGAGTACGTGAGCAGGTACGTGGGGAGCACGTAACCCCCACCGATGGCGGGGAGCCTGCCTGGCTGCTCAGCGGCTTCGTCTGCAGGCCCGTGTCTTAGCTGGGCCAACAGGAGCTGCAGTCTGGGAGATGACGCTGGACTCCGGGATGCTCTCCTGGAAGTGCACTGTATTTTTTTTTTTCCGGTTTGCAGAGAGGTGTCTGTTCCTGCGTGTCTCCTTCAGGGGAGTACATGGGAGCAGAGGTCCCTCCTGTGGGTGGTTTTGGGGGGAGCCATCACCGACAGGAATAGTGGAGTCCCCATCCCTGGAGGGGTTCCAAAAACGTGTGGATGTGGCACTTGGGGACATGGTTTAGTAGGCACGGAGGTGTTGGGTTGGCGGTTGGACTGGATGATCTCAGAGGGCTTTTCCAACCTTAAGGATTCCCTGATTCTATGACCAGGGCTGGGGCAGGACCTCTCCCACAGGTTTTCCTCTCAAACCCCATCCCGCTTGTCTGTCTGAACGGATCCTTTCTCTCTTGCAGCAAAAGGCTGACGGGCCCCAAGCCGCTGCCTCTCATTCGAGTAGTGGAAACATGAGTTTTGAGGGCTGGTCCGAGCTGAAGACTCTCCCCTTGTTATCGTTGACTGGATTTCCCTGCTTGACTGCCGTCCTCTGGCCTCTGTGCTCCCGGAGTCTCCCTGGAGCTGTCGGCGGAGGGCTGTGCCCTGGAGAACTGTGGCAGCCGAGGACAGACGTAGCCGGGGCGGTCCTGGCAGAGGAAGGAGGTTTGTGAAGCGTCCACATTGCTGTCCCCACTGGGTCCCAAGGTCACACGGATGCCAGTTTGGAGGCTGGGACCAGCTGGCCCCAGCGTGGACACGGTGGCTCTCTGGCTGGAGAGCCAGGCTCGCTTTCCCTGGTCAGTCCTGGGTTTGCCGGGGTTGCTCCGAGAGCAGCCTTTGCTTCTGAAGGGCCTCATCCGAACAGAGCCCCCCCCTTTCAGCTTGCAGTTTGCCAACATGGACTTGGGGTTTAACCTTTTTCGGTTAAAAAAAAAAAAATAAAAAAAATAAAAAATTCATTCTTACAAAGAAGCAAGAAATCCTCCTGAAACCGGACTCCTTCCTACAACAAAGCCCAATGCGTGACAAGTTGGGAGCCTCCACCTCCGATCTCCAGCACATATCTGGCTGCTCCGGACTTGGCAAAGGCTCACGTGGCCAAAAAAATCAGTGTATCGCCATGCTTTTCCCGAGAGTGTAGAGAAATTGTACCTGACGTACGTGTAGTGTTTAAACCCAGAGGCTGTTTGGTTTGTTACCTGTATTTATTTCAATAAATTATTGGTGTCTTCCAATGATGTGGTGACAGGCATGATTGCTGCCGTCCACCTCCACGGGAGCACAGTTGAGGACTGCCTGTCCCATGCTTGAACTGGAAAATACCAACCGGCTTCCTCTGGGCTTGCCGGTCGTTACCTGCCTTGTGTGCGCCCGCGCTCAGGAAAGGAGCTTGGCTACAGCTAGAGGGAAGTTGTTGGCATTTGTACTGACAGAAAAACTGTACTGACACGAAATTAACGCAAAAATACATGTGCCTTAATCGCTTTGACTGTAGTTGATTGAATAGATGCGAACAGTGGAAGTGTACTGGGATGGGGTGTGGATTCGGTGTGTTGGGCCGCGCTGGCCGGGCTCCCTGCTTCTCGAGGTGGCTGCGTGCACCTTCTTTTTCTCTTCTTCTTCTTGCTGGTGTGTCAAACTCTGCCAGACATCACACTCCTCTTCCTGTGCTCCACGGGAGCAAGCTGGTGCCGTGTCCAATCCCTTCAGCACCGACTCCTGCGGTGGTGAACGCCGTGGGCTCAGCTGGCTGCTTCTGGATTAGAATTAAACCGTCCCCTGTGGCTGCCTTCTCCACGCAGCGTGTCCCCAGCACCTGGAGGGAAGGCGGCCAGGCTCAGGTTGAGATGCGGCTCCCTGATCCAGAGCCGGAGCTCCTCCACCTCTGCCGCCCCTAGAGCGTATCGCTGAGGGCTTCGGCAAGCAGCCTGGTGGCAGTCGCTCTCATGAGGCGAGAGCTGGGCTCCGGGCCGGCTCTGGGCTGGAGCCTGTGGTGTTTCATAGAATCATTAAGGTTGGAAAAGACCTCTGAGACCATCCAGTCCAACCGCCAACCCAACACCTCCATGCCTACTAAACCACGGCCCCAAGTGCCACATCCACATGTTTTTGGAACCCCTCCAGGGATGGGGACTCCACCACCTCCCTGGGCAGCCTGTGCCAGTGCCTCACCCCTCTTTCAGGAAAGACATTTCCCCCGATATCCAACCTAAACCTCCCCTGGCACAACTGGAGGCCATCTCCTCTCGTCCTAGCGCTGGTTACTTGGACAAAGAGACCAACACCCCCTCACGGCACCCTCCTGTCAGGGGGTTGCAGGGAGCGATNGCCTCCCCGGTGCTCCCGCTGCACGCCGTGGCCTGTGCCAGCCGCCTCCATGGTGGGCAGGGCCCCTGCCCTGACAGAGGGGGCCGCCGAGAGCCCCTGGGCCCGGGGCTGCCCCCTCCCCGGCCCTGCGCCCCTTCCCGCCCTGGCAAGGCCTCTCCGCCGCCTGTTGCCTTGTGAGGCCGCGTGGCGTCACGGCAGTGACATCACGGTGCGGCGCCGCCGTTGCCACGGCGACAGCGGCGGGGCGGCACTACCACTCCCAGAAGGCCTCGCTCTCCGCCGCGCCGGACTACATTTCCCAGCGTCCTCCGCGGCGAGGGGCGGGACTACATGGCCCGTCGTCCACTCCCCCCATAGGGCGGGGCCCTACGGTGGCCGGCGCGGCGGCGGCGGTCGCGTGACGCGCCGGCCGGGCGCTGCTCGCCAAGATGGCGGACGAGGAGGGCGAAGGGNCTCACTGGAGGCTTGGGGGCTTGGCTTGTTCTCCTCTCACCCGGGGGCTCTGGGGGGGCCCCGAGGGGGGGTGCCCCGGGGGTAGGGGGGCAGGAGCCTGCGTTTGCCTGCCCAGACGCTTTGGGGGTCCCTGATGAGGGCCCTGCTCCGGCCTTCTCTCGCTGGAGGCTTTGGGGAGCCCGCAGGGGGGGGGCCGGGCCAGGCTCCTCTCACTGGGAGCCCCGCGGGGGTCTGGCCTCCCCTCACTGGGGGCTTCGGGCACCCCTCCTGAGGGGGCTGCGCCAGCCTCTCGCCCCCGGGACCCCTCTGCGCAGAGAGGGGCTGCCTTCGTCGTCTTGCTGAGGGTTTTAGGCTGCCTCTTTTAACAAGGAGCTGTGGGCCAGCATCTTCCCCCCTGAGGGCTTTGGGGGACCCCTTTGGGAGTGGAGGGGCACAGTCTCCATCTCCTTGAAGGTGAGGCTCTCGTGGTTTCGGGGGGCTCTTTAGAGGATCCCCTTCTTTGTGGGGTGTGTGGAGGGATTGAGGTTGCAGCCTCAGGAAAGAGCCCCTCCCGGGGAGGGAGAATCAGGGGTCCCCTTCGCCAGCCCATCCCTGGGGAGATTCTTTCTCCCGCTCCGTTTTTGGGGGCACCCCTTGGATTGCAGAGCAGGGAGGGCTCGCAGGCAGCAGAAACATCTGTAGGAGCCACGTCCTGCGGATCAGCCACGTCCTACAGGATCTGCCTCCCCGCTGGGAAGCGGCTGGTGGAAGGGGGTGGCCGTGGTGGGGAATTTGCCTGGGGGAGGCACTGAGCTCCTGGAGAAAAGCTGTTCCCGGGAGAGGTCCTTGGTAAGGAGGGCAAGTAGGTTAGGAGATGGGAAAGGAGGTGGCTGGAAGGAAGGGGGAGCTCACCCTGAGAAAGTCTGCGGCAGGGGGGGGGGGGGAGCAGGGGGAAGGGCCCGTGGCTGGCAGAAGCTGGTGCTGGGCTGGGTGAGCTCACGGGTGCCTGGCAGAGCGCTGGCCTGGGCTGGGACGAGGTGTGCGAGGGTGCAGACCCTCCTCCGCTGAGTGGGAGCCTCGGTCTTCGAGGTGGAGACCCTCCTGGGGGAGGGCAGGGGGGTGCTTGCGGAGGGAGGAGGAGATCTGGCGTGGCAGGATTGCTGCTGCAGGCATGGCTGGGCAAGGAGAGGGACAAAAATAACCCCCTTTGGGAGGAGACAGGGGTGCTCTCCGGAGCTGGTGGCCTGCCTTCCCCTCCCCGCAGCCCTGCAGCTTTGCAGAAGGCGGCAGGGATGGAAATGCGCGCTCAGGGCTGGGACCGGCTGCTTGGATTTTCTTCCTCTCGGTCACTGGGACCTCGGTTTGTCCAGGGTTGGGCGGTAGCTGTTTCTTGACAGCAGGAATTGTAATGTGAGCCTGAAAACATCTTTCCATGGGAATGCTTCAGCTGTGCTGAAACTGATCTCCCTCTCCCCCCTCCTCCCCCCCCAAAAAAACACCAACCCAC
Source organism: Scopus umbretta (assembly GCA_013400535.1). Classification (NCBI taxonomy): domain Eukaryota; kingdom Metazoa; phylum Chordata; class Aves; order Pelecaniformes; family Scopidae; genus Scopus; species Scopus umbretta. The sequence continues at coordinate 56,873 of VZTL01030514.1, forward strand.
CTTAAACTTTGAGCCCGTATTTGTGGACTGACATCGGTTACATCTCTTTGAGGGCTTTCTGTAGCCTCAGCCTGTCAAGGTGTATTTTTCTTAGCGTGTTCCACTTTGTCTTGTGGTTCTTGGGGTTGATTCTGCCTGTGCTGAGCTGTGCGATACCTCCTGATCCTTACGTATTTGTACTTCATGCTGAGTTGGTTAAGTTCAATTACTTATTAATTACAGGGATTTCATGGCAGCAGGAATGCTTTGCTGCCAGTCTTTGCAGGCTGCAGTGTGTGAAGGACAACAGCATGTGTTTGGGCCCAGCAGAGAAGAGCTGTTCTGACTAGCCCGTGGCTAGAGAGCTGGCCGTGCCCTGCAGAAAGCTTGCTGTTGGGATTTGGCTCTCTCCCGTATGACCCAAATACTTTACGCTTTGATTTTTCTGTGCAGAAGAACCGTTTGGGGGGGGGGGGGGGGGGTGTGAATTCCGCACCTGGAGGATCTGCTAGAGAGAACAGCATTTATTGACCGAGGGGAAATATTTTGTATGCGTTGCAAGGTGCCGAGCTGAAATTCTCCCTTGTGCCTGCTGTGGGGAGACACTTAAAATGCCGTGTTTGAAATCGGAGGTAGGTTTGGAGGCCGGCGCTGGAATCGGGATTTGGTCCCCGCTGTCTCAGCCAGCGCGAGGTGAGGAACCGACCTTTAGTCTGCCGCCAAACCACGCAGCGGTGTTTGAAGGAATTAAGACCTGCAGATAATGATGGTTAATGAGGGGTGTTTGCTCCAGGCTCTCTGGACCCCTGGCCTCCCCCCGCGCGGGGCAGGGAGCAACTGTGGCTTGAAGGGTCGGGGCGGGGGGGGTTCCTCTTGCTTTATCTGCCACTTTTCATCTCTGGGGAGAAGTCACTTTTCACTGCCCGTCTATCTTCTTGTAGCGCTGCCAGATTGGCTCTTGTCCTTTTCCCATTTTCCTTTTCCCAGCTTTTGTTAACCTGGCCGCATAAATCAGCCCCAAAAATACTACGCGGTACCAGCCGCGTTTTGGCGGCGCGAAGACCCTGTGTTCCTGCACGCTCTGCCAGGAGGACGCTAATTCTCCCCGGGTCTATTAAAATCCAACTCCTGCAAGTAAATCTTAGCAGGGCTGTGAGTTGGAGTAGAAAACAATAAAACAAGACTCCAAAAATAGCTCTGATTTCCCTTCCTTTCCACAGCAGCACCCTGCGCACAATGGTGGGGGTGGGGTTCCCCGGGAGGCACGGGGGCCCATCCGCTGCCGCTTCCCCGGCACAGCGATGCCGGTGCCCGGTTCGCCTGCCCGCGGGAACCCACGGCGGGTTCGGCAGTCGCCGAAAGCTGGACTGCGGGACTGGAGCTGGGCAGTTGGGGTAAGGACCTGGTGCTTTGGTTGGAAGTGCCGGCTGCTCGGCGTCTTTACGCATCTCATGTCGTGTCTGAGTGCCAAAAGCACATGTGGGTTAAGATGTTCTCTGAGCAGGCTGTTTATTTCCGAGCAGAGCTTTGTTTCCACCTCCTGCAACGCTGAGCAAACTGCCTTGGGGGAGAGTTTTTTTGGAGCAAGAGCCTGAGAGATGAGATTCTTCCATGGCATAGCCTTGATGGCATTACTGTGGCTGTTGCTGCAGGGTTACGGGGCATTTAGCACATGGTAACTTGTCTGTGGGGTCTGTCGCCCCACGTCTCTTCCCCAGCGCGCTCTGGACGTGTGCCGTGCTGGAAGACCCAGAGACCGCCTGTCCCTGCACGGACGAGGGCTCCGACCGCAGTAACGGGAGCGTGGTTTTCCTCTGTGAGGTAGAGCGCAACCTGCTTCCCAGTCCTCACGCAGAACCAAAGGATGTTTCGGGTGTTGTCTGAAGGGTTGTTTAGAGTCCTGTCCTCGCTACAGAGTCCTTTCTTGCCATCCTTCGCTGCCTCGCGCTCCCGTATCTAGCATCTAGCTCGGACCTCTTGCTTTCGAAGGCTGGTTTTGCAACATTGCTATGGCGTGCTCCTTAATCTTCTTAGCTGGTTGTGTGTTTGTGGGTGTTGAGGGCATTGGAGACAGACAATGAAAGCTAATTTAGTTCTTGATTATCACCCTGAATGACAATCATAACTAATCTTGACAGGGAAGAAAATCTCACTAGCGTTTGCTCTGTTTGCGGGGAAGCTCGCTCAAAAATAATTGAAGAGATAAAGAAGGGATTTGATCTCAGTATTATTGAGCTGTGTGCGGGGGAAAACTGGTCCGATCTAGGTGTGATTGCGATGGTAGGGGGATACCGTACCCCACCAGACCAGAAAACTGGTCTCCATCGCTCGTTCCTGCGTCAGAGAAACGTCTGACGCAGTCACAGCCCCGGCTGCTTCGAGGGAAGGTGTCGTACCCCTCGATACAGGTCTCGATGGCATAACCCCCCCCGGAGACGGCTTCCGCCTGACCCTCGTGGGGAGCGACCTGTGCCTGGTCTCTTACCCTGCGGGGGTAAGAGGCATTTCCCTCGGGAGATTAAATCCCTTTTGGTCTAAAGTCTAATTTTGTGTGTCGACTTGGGACAGAAAAAGCCGGTTCTGCTTCGGAAAAGTCCGTAACGGTCTGTAAGAAGGAGGTGTGCCCTGCTTATGCGTGGCATTTTGCTGCTTGCCCAAAGGGCGTGTTGCCGGAAAATCGCCTTACGAAGCGGTCAGCGGACTTTACCTTGGCCAGAGCCTTCAAGGGTGTCTCTTCCCTTGACCTCGGACAGTGTAGGAAGTGGATTGAGTCGGCGCTGGAGGCTTTACCTTCCGCGCCCGGAGGGTGAGAAGGCGGAGGAGGCGCGGGGCTGCCCGGCCCCCTCGCTGCTCCAGAGGTGGGTGGTGGTTCTGCCGCGGTTGCAGCAATAGGAACTCACGAAACGCGTTGAGTTTGGCTTGCAGCCTGGCGAACCTAAAATCCCGCTAATCACCAGCTGATAGATGTCTTTCCTCCCCCCCCGACCCCTCAAACACACCATCTTCCCGCTAGCGTTCCTGAATTCACCCCAGCCTTTCCAGGCTCCGTCTCTCGCTTCCCTGCGCGCGTTTTCGGAAGGTTTCGCCGTGGGTCGGCTTCTCTCCCCCTCTTATGAACAGGGCTGCCGAAGCGCAGCGGGGGGAGTGGATTTGCCTGGTTACGGCTGTAGATTAGAATTGGGAATAATTTGGGTCTCCTGATTGCGCCTTTCAGCCTGTGCTCGGTGTGCTCAGTAAGGCTGGCATTGGCTGTTTGATTGAAAAACTGCAAATGTATCTTTTCTTTCGTGAGAGATAACAGCAGTGGGTAAATGAAGAACCCTCGTGTGCTGGCTTTTCCATTAAGCGTACAATTAGATAAACGTAAGAGCTTTTTTATCTACCCTGGTTTAACGCTTCTGCAGTATATCTGAACAGAACTCTGGAATGGGTGTGATGACTGAAGCTGGAGAAATTTAAACCCATTTCTGCCGCCTGCGCTCTCTGCTCCTACTTTGTTCGGCTCGAGATAACGAAGCAAATGGGTCAGTGCCTGTAGGCTCGCTCCTGATGGGGAAGAGCTGCTGGGGACGTGCTGGACGTTGGTGCCTGGCCTGTTACGGTGGCTTTTTTTGTACCCGTTGTTTCCCTTCCTTGTTCACCAATCTGAGCACTGAGGAAGCAGCAACGGATGAAATATGGGGCAGGGGGAGAGCTTCCTTTTACTGGCATTCCAACCTGCGCTTGCAAAATGCGAGTTGCAGACCAGAACGTCGCTGAGAGGCCTTGTGAACACCCGTGCTCCAGGCTGCTGTTGGAGTGGGATGCTGTTTTGGAGAGCTGAAGCGCGAGACCTTGCCGGGCTCTTCGCTGACATCTCTGGAGGAGCGTCTCGTGATGGTGGTTTTCAGCCTGTGGTCTGCAGTGTCCTCAGGGTCTCACTGATGTTGCTCGGAGTTCTGCAAAAGAGCACGGCTGGGAAACCAAAGCCGCTGTCACAGGCTTGAGCTTGGTCATCAGCAGCTTGAACTGAGCTGCAGGAGAATCTGGGTCTACAAAAGGAACAGATAAAAATCATTGCTTTGATGTCGGTCAAAAAGGTTACGCTTAAAAGTCAAGCTCTGTCCTGGCACTGGGGCTTGCGGTCTGGCAGCCCTGTCCACCTCTGGTCTTCTCGGGGTGGTTTTGCTGATGGTTTACTGAAGGAAAACCCAAGTAAGCCTTGACCTAGATCATGTCTGCTGCTGGTGTAGAAGCTGATTGCAATTAACTGCTCCTGAGTTTCGAGCACGGCTTTGATACAGATTCAGTTTCTGAGGTGTCCAAAAGGTTGTTCCTTTGTCAGCAAGACTAATAGCTCGGTACTTGTTTGCTTTTCAGTAATATTTAGTTTTTAACCTTCTGAAATGTTAACAGTCTTTGTCTTCTTTCAGGGTGTTTCAGAAGCGTTAATTTGCAAGGAATCATTGCTCCTGTGGTTGGAGCGGGTGAGTGGCAGTCGCACTGTTTGCCGGAGCAATGCGTGTAAATATGCACAGGGATGTTAAAACTTCCTTAAAGCGTTGTAAGAGGCTTCTGTGAAAATGGCAATTATCCCAGCCGCCTTCTGGTCTCTCCCTCATCAGAGAAATAGGAAAAGTCACTGGAATTGCACTTGCTAGTGTCTTCCTGGGATTTTTTAAATCTGTTTGGAATAATATTGGACAGTGTCTGGATTGCTTAGCTCTAAAAGAGGAAGGGTGGCTTCCCTTCTGTGGGGTGATTAGAAATGGGGAAACAACTGCTTCGGCCTCAGCTGAAGAGCCCTGGGATGGGTCAGTTTGGGGAAGGCTTGCGCCGATGGCCGTCTGGCTTTGGGGACCGAGCAGTTCAGGGGGGAAACACGCTGCCTGGGGTGGGGGGGACTGTTTAGCACGAGTGGTCTCGGGGGTATCGTGCAACTGAGAAACCTTATGCTCCTCTGGGAGAAACTGCAAGGAGCTGGGTCAGTTAACGCTGCTGTGGGTCGGTCGGGCGAATACGTCGTTCTCGCCGCGGTGGAAGGGAGCCGGCACCGCCACCGCGGCTGCCCCTTTGCGGATGCACCCCATAAGGCACGGTCGGTGGCGTGGAGCTGCTTTGGTGTTTGGCATTAGCTGGATTGGAGAAGGGAGAGGGGTGAAGATGATGAAGCGCCTGTTCCTGCAGCTGCTACGGCAAGCCTGGGGAAGCGGCCCCGCACCGCTGTGTCCAGTAAGCTCATTAGCTCTTCATCTTTATTTCCAGAGCCTCTCCTGAGGGGGCTGCTGATCCCTGTGGTGACTGCCCTTGTTGCTGGATCTCATCTTCGTCACTCTTCTTCCTTCATCAACCCTTCTCAGAGCAAAGAGTAATCTGTCACTGCTGCTCTTGTCTCAGCACCACGCTTAAAATCTCTCCCGCAGCTGAATACTGGTGAGAACCGGTGTGTTACAGAAGAAGCAGGGAGCTTCTTAGTTACCTATTGAATTTTATAGGCTTAACGTACAGCCCTGGCCGGAGTTGGAGCCAGATGTGTCTCGAGCCAAGCGTCGGGAGCTGGAAGACGCAAAGCGCTGGGCTGGGCGGGGGGAGACGGGGACTGGGCAGAAGACCGTCCCAGTTAAGAGACAGGCGACACGTGAAGTTGTGGTGCGAGTAGCTGCTGCCAGTCTTACTTCTGAGGCCGCACCTACATGGCAAGGCTCTTGCCAGCCTGGTTCTGTCACACTGAGGGGGGAGAGCAGCGCGATGCCAGACGGATACAGCTGTCCTTGTTTTACGCAGGTTTTGCCAGTCTTGCCTTGACTGCAGAGCTGGGCTCTTGACTCGTGCTTTGCCGTGCTGGCAGCCATGGGATGGCCGAAGGTGCTCATCTGCTAAAAAGCAAAGCCGGAAAGATGACTTCTGTAGTTTCTGGGGTGTTTTTCCTTGGACAGTTTGTCAGCTTGGTCAGTACTGTGCCTGGATAAAGCACAAAGGCAGGCTGTGGTCTTAATCTCCAGGAAGCTTATCGCAGACTTGCTTGCAGTAAATTTCCTTGTCATCTCTTGACAGACAGATAGTTGGGAAATTTTAAGAAGTCTTTGCAGAAAATGAGTCATTTGGTGTACAAATGGGAGAAGTGAAATGTTCTTCTCTGTGTCAGGGGGATCTTGCTCGTTAGCGTCGGCATGATGGGGACTTTTGCTTTGTTGAATGCACTCTTTGTCCTCCGGGTCTCCTGGTGTTTGCCAGCAGTTCCTGTTCTTGCCGAGAACACTCGCCAATAGGTGTTTCCCCCTTCAAATGCGGCTGGTGAGCGAGACGTTTTCTGCACCGTGCTGGTGGAGAGAAGCAGGTTTGGGGGAGCGACTGGGGTGCTTCAGCAGCTCATCTTCCTTCCAGCTAGGGGACCGTGCCAGCCCGCAGCCGCTGCTCACCATCTTTGGCCTAGTACTTTGGAAATTCAGCCTCAAAGAGGCTTTTAAATTCATTACGGTGAACGAACACCGGTCTGCTCTGCCCCCCAGCGTGTATTTTTTGTGGCAGGAGCTTGCCGAACCACAGGCTGAAGATCTTTTGTTAAGCATAACCTGCTGTAATTCCTGGAGCTGGGCTTGCCCCGTAGCACCAGGCAAGCCCCGACGGGCAAGTGCTGAGGCTGGCAGCGTCTGATCTTGCCCCACACGTGCCAGGGTTTCTGCCCTTGCAGCGGTGTCGGCGGGCAGCAAAGCGTGCCACTGCCTCGGGTCACAGTCCGGAGCCTCAGCCCAGGCCTGTCTTGGCAGGCGTCTTTGCCGGCACGCTGGACTGCGGACTGCGGCACGGGCGCGTGTTCCCTCTGCCGCACGGAGATGATTGCCAACGGAACCCCAAAGCGCTCGTTACCACGTTTATGTTGTCTTCAGCTCAGCCAACGTGAGCCCTTAGTCGTGGTGAGTATCAAGCTAGACCGACCTTAACCAGCACCAGGAGGAAAACAGCTTCTTCCCAGCTCCTTGGGGGGACGGCGAGAGCGTTTGGGAGCCCCTTTGCAGCCTTGTTTGGGTGGGGATGCTCCTGCCAGAGGGCCGGTGTGGAAGGCTCCGCGTTGCCCAGTCCAACAGTGAACTGAACAGCTCCAGCATCGCTTCTGCCCACCGACCTCGGAGTTTTTCCTGCGGTAACCTTCCCGCAAGGCAGCTCACTTCCCTGGCGAGGCGAAGAGAAAGCCGGACGCTGAGGGAAGGAGGCTCCCCCACCGTCCTGCAGCGGACGGTTGCAAGAACCTTGTGCTTCTGGTTTAACCGCATCCATGGTTGGCGGTGGACAGCTGAGAGAAGTGATTTGGCAGTGGAAGCTGCTCTCTGCGCGCTGCTGAAGTCTGGCAGACCTGGCCAGGGGTTGCATGTGCCTGGCCGTGGTCTCCATCCTGCAGCGGTTTCCTCCTCCGCGAGCAGAGTTCTCCTCTATTTCCCGTACTGCACAGAAGAGAACCGTGTGCCCTCTGCAGTACCTCCTTTGTGGAGGGAAGGATTCATTGGATCTGCTCATCATCTGCCGCTGTCGTATCTGGACAGCCTTTCTGTAAGGTTTGGAGGGACCCAGCCCTGCGGTCAGCTCAGCAGCCCTCTCCTGGGACCGTGCGTATCCCCTGGAAGGGTAAAGGTAACGCCTGGAGCTTTTTTCCCAACTCAAAACGGAGCTAGAAGCTTGAGGAGGAAAGTACCCGAGTGTCCCGTTGTCTTGGGAAAAGTGCATTCAGCTGTCAGATCCCTCGGGTTCGTGGCTGCGTAAACAGCGCGTTGTCCAGCTGCGCTCCCCTCACCTTGCCAGCTGCTCCCGATTTGCCCGTGTCCTACGATTTACCGTCCCCTTTCTTCGTCGCTCCGTTGATGATGATTCCAGCCTGAGTTGCTATGGTGACTTTATCGCAAAGGTGCGAGTCCTCCGGCCCCGCGTGCCTGCGGTACCGACTGCTCCTTCCCACCGCTTGGCACAGCGGAGCGGCGAGCCGGGCTGCTATCAAAGCAGCATCTGGGCTTAGAAGCCCGCTGGGAGCGATGGAGAGCCGGCAGTGGGTGTTACCGTTTTTCTGTGAATGAAATGATGCATTGCAGTCTTACTGTCAGGAGTCCCAGGTCCTGTCCTCGCCCCCTCCCAGGGTCTGGTGTTGGCTCGGGGAGGAAATGGATGGCAGCAGAAGTCACCAGGGGCTGAGGAGAGTGTGGGAGAGGAAGAGGAGGAAGCCGGCAGCGTGTTTGTTCTCGGTCTGCTGGCAGAAGGGAAAGCGCGGTGTCCGAGGGCTTTGCTGACGGGAAGTTAAGGTGAGGATCTAGTTCCAGCCGAGCTGGGGCTGAGTAACTAAAAACCAGCCTTGACTTTTGTGGACTGCGCAGCGAGTCCTGCAGCCTGGTCACCCAACAGCCCCTGCTGCCAGCTGGAGGGGGGCTCTGCCCGTCGCTGGCAGGAGATGGGCTTGAGGCGAGCGTGGGACGGTGACTGAACTCCCCTGCCTTCGTCCTCCTCTCTTCAGGGCAGGACTGGGACGCATGGAGGAGCGTCGTTGTGGCCTGCCTTCCCTCCTGGTGCGGGCAGCAGCCTTCTCCACGCAACTGGAGCCTCTGGCTTTTCATCCCCATCCACCAGAAATCATACTTGGGCAGCGGCGCCGTAGGACTTTGCGGACTGGGTTTAATTCTAGGCGAGTGGAAGTGATCTGGGATAAGCGAGCAGCACATGAGCATTGGTCAGGTGCAACAAAGCAAATGTCACTTAAACGTGACAGTGTTAGCGGCTAACGGCTCGATTCGGGAACAAGGGCTGCCCTCTGCGACTGAATCTGCTGCTTTGGAGGCCACGCTCCTGCCCTGTGGAAGATCAGGCCGGTGAGGAAGGGATTTTCCCTCTTTCTGAACTTAAGCTCGTTGCTGTAAAAGCTGTGTACAGCTCTTCGAGCACTCCTATCACCCCCACAGGCTGCATCCGAGGGTTGCTTCGTTACCCCTTCCCTGAAGTGGTACGGGAGATCTAAGAGGGCTGATAACCACGCGTGGTGTCCAAGCTGGGGGAAGCTTTCTTGTCCAACTCCTGGCAAAGTGCAAGCGCTGTCTCTGGCTCACAAGCACCGCTTGGGGCTTTTTTAAACTTGGATCTCTCACCCAGATTTGTAAGTCAAGATTGGATCTTTCCAGGACGATTCTTCTAAGCAAAAGTTTGACAAATAGCGATTGATGTGAGGCAGTAGGAGCTGTTCTCTTTCATTTGAGAGCTGGGGATCGAAAGCTAAATCCCACACTTGATTTAAGGCAAGCGGGGATGGTTCTGTGACCAGCACTACATCTTTGGCGGTGAGAGGGTGGCAGTCTGTTCCCAGGCTCCGGTGGGAAGGAGTAGCTGCTTGCCAGAGGGGGTATTTGAGAGCCCTTTCTCTCCCTGCCTGGTCGGGATCCGTGGCTGGGACAGCGCAGGCTGCTTTCCTCTTGCACCCCTCTGAAGCATGCGGCTGCAGTCAGCAGCGCGGAGCAAGGGCAGCACTGGGCTTTCTGGTGGAGAAATTCCTAGGTGCGAGCGAAGACAAATTGGGGTTGTGGTGTGGCTGCCAGTGTCGCTTCAGCAGCGGTGAGAAACTCCCTGGCTGGTTTGTTCCAGGCTCATCCCAAGCAGTTGCTCGGGAAGCAGAGGTGAAAGGGACCTGTCATCTCCGATGATCTACGGGCTCTCCGCCAGCCTTGCGAGAGTGCGGCCAGGCGGACTGGTAGGGATGCCGTGGGTGAAGCTCTGCCTGTTCCTGTTTACACAGGGAATGTTTCGGATACCAAACTCTTCAGAGACGCTCGTGATGACTGCAAGTTTATGGAGACTTGCTACTAAATCTAGCTCTTATCAGGAGGAAAAGCAGGCTTGTCCTTTTCCAGATTTGGAAGAGAACCTAACCGCTCTCTTTGCTTTGAAGTCAAGTCACAGGTCCAGCATCTTCCCAGGCTGGCCAAGGTATGGTCCGTATCTTCTGGGCAAAGCAAGACCCAAGTGACGGTTAACTGAGCTCACAGGGAGAGCAGGAATGTCAGGAATGCTTTAGAGGTGGCTTGGGTATGTCCTGGGTCTTCAGAGCTTTCATGGGCCTCCTGGAGGGCTTGGGGCCGTACTTGTGATGAGCTCTTGTGATCATGGTGGAGTAACTTAGGAAGCAGAAACCCGTTGTTGCTCGCTGTAGCAGTGCTCCCGGGCTGTCTGGGGCAAGGCAGAGCAGTTTGCCTAGAAGTAGCTGAAGCGAATGTGCATCTCCCTTGTGTTGCACCAAAGCAGGCGTGCTCCTGGGTGCTGTGTCTTGGTGGATGGGAGCACTCGCTTCTGAAATCACGTACTGTTACTCTCTGAGCCCCTTTGCCTGCTTTCTCATTCTTGTTCCCGTGGAAGCTTCAGTTCAGGTTTCGGAGCTGTTTCGGATCAGGGCTTTGCTCTAGCAGAGTAGTATGTGCTAGACATTCAGTGTTTTCTTCCCCAATTCCATGGTCTCCTTGCATTTGCCTTTAGCTGATGGGAAAAGGCTCGCTTTCTGGGTACAAACATGCCGTGTCGTACCATTGGGAAATGGTAAAAACTGCAAAACTTGTTTGAGGGGGTGCATGAGCCTTAAAGAATTTTTAGTTGTGTCTGAAGCCTTTAAACGTAATTCAGTAACTAATAACACGAGGAATCGTCAACAGGAAAGGTTAGTGAAGTTTAGACGGGCGTGAAACTGGAGCAACCAGAGCAGTTGAGGCTGGAGGGATTTTCAAGGGAAGCAGATACGTGATGGATCTCTGGGCTGGTCCTGGTGTGGTTTGAAGGCTCTGCCGTCACCTCCGCCTTGCTTACGGCTTTTCTGCTTTCTCTTTCGCAGGAATGGGGTGAATGTCGAAGGAGCGACACACAAGCAAGTGGTAGACCTGATTCGCGCAGGAGAGAAGGAGTTAATTCTGACGGTGTTGTCCGTGCCTCCCCACGAGGCGGATAATCTCGATCCCAGTGATGACTCTTTGGGGCAGTCATTCTATGACTACACAGAAAAACAAGCTGTTCCCATCTCCATCCCCACGTACAAGCACGTGGAGCAAAACGGCGAGAAGTTTGTGGTTAGTATCAGCTTGGATGGTGTTTCCTGGAGATAGGATGCGTCTGGGCTCCGAGCTGGCGTGCTCCTGGCTGTTGGTGACAGTTGGCGGCAACGCGCTCTGTTTGTCTTCAGGACGGAGGCACAGGCATTTCTTACTGACTGGTTTTGACGCTGTCTTATTTAGGCTTGCCCACCTTCACTCTTACCGTGCTTGGTGATTCTTTTGCGGCCGTTTCCTCTGTGCTGGGAAGCTTTTCGATTTATGTCTCTGGAATAGCTTGATCTCTTGTGAAGATTAGGTAGGAAGCTATTATTTGGTTCATACAAGCTTTCATATTTGTATCTGCTGCTTTACACCAAGTGTTAAGGACATCTGTGATAGATGAAAAAGCAAAGGGAGCAGATGTCTTGAAGCATAGCTTCCCAGCGCCAGAATTTCTTTTCCCTTTAGGGAATGTCGGGGGAAAGAGCTGTAAAAGTCTTTTTCCTTTGGGTTCCTTGCCTCGTCTGTTGCGTTTACGGTGAGGCTGGCAGTCATTTTCCCAGGTAATGTGATCTGTCCTCCGAGTACCTGACACCGGCGCATCCTCTGAGGCTTGAGGTTGATTCTGGCTCATCAGGGATGGCTGGCTGTGGCTGGTAAGGAAATGTTTGGAGAGGGACCCGGAGTGGGTCGGACAAAGACACTCATCTGCAGAACTCTTTTCTTTTTGCAACATTTGGGGTGTATTTAACCTCCTCAGTCGGCCTGGCCTCGCTCAGCTCTTCCGCTTCCTCGCCTGGCGGTGGTAGTGTTCGCAGATGCTCGGCTTGCCTACCGCCTCGATCGGCCCGTCCTCAGCACCTCGCTGCTGGCTGCTGCTCTGGGCACGCCTCGGGTCTGAGCCGCAGCCGGGGTCAGCAGAGCTGCAGCCGAACCCCAGCTGGCTCCCAGTTTCAGTCAGCAGCTGGCAGAGACAGAAGCACGTCACAAGGGTGGTATTCTTCCCCCTGCAAATAGCTGCTTATTGTTAGGAGCACAGCCCTCCCCATGTCCGGACCATGTTTTTCTTCTGCTTTGTGTGCCGTCTTCGTTTTTCCAGAGCCAGGGAACTGTGCGACCATCGGTGGGGGTGGATGATGAGGTGCAGGGACTTGGGATGAGATGGCAAGTATCGCCCGATAACACCCCTTTTAGTTATGCTGCTGCTTTGGCTCGTGGCTGGAAGATTTGTGCCGTACGCTGGCTCCCTTCGCCCTCCCGGACTGGGGGGTAGGTTTGGCTGCAGCAGTTGCCCTCGGGACACGATTGCGTTGCAGTATGAAGTGCCAGGGGACAGGTGGCAAACTGGCTCATCGCTTTTTCCTCTCCCAGCTGAGGATGAAGGCATTTTCCCAAGGAGGACACAAACCAGCGCCAGTGTTGCAGAAGCGGCGCGTGTGTGAGAGGGGAAGGGTGGAGAGGGTTCAGCGGCGCTCAGCTCGCCAGAAGAGTCAGGCCCCTGTGCAAAGTGTGTCACTTCAACCTGTCACCCTGGCCTGTGTTTTAGCCATAGGACGAGAGGACATGTCCTCCAGTTGTGCCAGGGGAGGTTTAGGTTGGATATCGGGGGGAAAACGTCTTTCCTGAAAGAGTGGTGAAGCACTGGCACAGGCTGCCCAGGGAGGGGGGGGAGTCCCCATCCCTGGAGGGGTTCCAAAGAACGTGTGGATGTGGCACTTGGGGACGTGGTTTAGTAGGCACGGAGGTGTTGGGTTGGCGGTTGGACTGGATGATCTCAGAGGGCTTTTCCAACCTTAAGGATTCTGTGATTCTAGGTGGCATCCTTGTGGATCCCCAGCCTCGTGGGGAGCACGTGCTCTCCTTGCACCCTGCTGTCCCATCCCTGGTGGGATGCTGTCAGATCAGGCCTGCCGTATGGGGCGGGAGAAGAAGGGTCCTAGAAACCAGAGGTTCTTAAAGCAGCTCAGCGCAGGGGGGTCAAAGGCAGCCTCTTCACTGGACTGATGATAGCTGCTGCTGTTCGGATCTAGCCCCATCCTGGCACCGTCTCCTCAGGTGATGCTAGTAGGCTTGAACACAGGCTTCTCTTTAAGGAAAAAGCTGTGGTTTTGTTGGAGCACTTTCCCCTTGTGAAGGTTGTCAGGCAAGTATCTGGAGCACAGACGTGGAGGGGGAGTTTGCTGGGACCACTCCGAGCCCTCATCTGGGGAGCACGTTGGGGTTTTGAGTCTTGCGAACGCTGCTGAAGCCACCCTCAGCGCGTCTTCGGCGCGTGCCTCTTGCTAGGCTCCACCTCTGTGCTCTGCCAGCCCTTTGGCTTCGGGAGGACAGCGGAGGGTGACGCTCCTCTCCTCGGGAGGAAAGGTTGCGGTTGCAAACGCTTCCCTCATGCAGCGTGAAAAAGCCTGAACCTGCTCTCTTTCGCACTGCGTCCCTTCCCTCTTGTGAAGCTAATTAAGGTAACGCTGCTGTTTGGGACCTCCTTATCGCTAAGGGCGTACTAGCCATGCCTCGATAAGAGCTTCTTTAACTTGCCTGCCGGACTGAGCAGATTGGCTTTAAAAATGGAGGCGGCTGGTTAACGAACGGGAAAGGGAATTCCCTGAAGAGCATCACAGTGCTGAGAAATGTCCTGCGACTGTAACTCTGCTCCGGGTTTCCCCTATTTGGGACCAGAGTCCTATTTCCTTAATGGTGTCCAGAAGGAAGCTGGAAGAGCGCACACATACCGAAGAAAGTAGTTAACATGGGGTGCTCCTAAAAGATGGGTAATGCATGCTGCTTCTCCCCTGGGGTCTGCCCCACAGCGGGTGCCTGACTGCTGCCAGGGGCTGTGTCCCGAGCCTCCTGCTTGGTTTGGGCCCTCTCGGCGTCTCGGGGAAAGTAGCCATGACCCTGAATCCAAAGCTCTGCGGCTTTGGCTGCGACGCGAGGCTCAATCCTGCAACAGGCTGGCAATTCAGCAGTAGCTTCAAGCGCGTCTGGAAGGGGACGAGGCTCTTGTTGCCAAAAACAGATGACGTGGTCAGCGCTGTGTTGCTGTGGCACTTGGTGGCAGCTTGTCGCACCTCGGGGACCCTCCTGTGCGCAGCTTGTGTGGGAGATGATCCGGGTGAATGCCGCGACGGCTGCATCGGGGCTCAGGGCCTTTCGTAAAGGGTTTGGGTGGTTTTCTTCTCTTCTTGAAGCAGAAAGGCGCCTTGAACTCGTGGTGATCCCGCTGCTGCCAGATGGAGGTAATAGTCGGGACATTCCCCGGCCCCAGGGATCAGCAGCGGCATATTTAACTATTCATACCAGTTTCTCATTCTTGCTCAAACCCTCCTAATTTAGTCTTGTGCTACCTGTGGGCGCAGGAAGGCAGAGCTGCGCCGGTTTGGATTGGGGAAACTCTTCTCGCCCCAGTGAGCCTCTTCTCCTTCCTGCAGGTCTACAATGTTTACATGGCAGGCCGCCAGCTCTGCTCGAAGCGGTACCGGGAGTTTGCCATCCTGCACCAGAACCTGAAACGGGAATTTGCCAACTTCACTTTTCCACGCCTCCCGGGGAAGTGGCCGTTCTCTTTGTCGGAGCAGCAGCTGGATGCCCGGCGGCGAGGGCTGGAGGAGTACCTGGAGAAAGGTACTGAGCTGGGAGGAGAGCCCAGGCAGCCGTATACCACCTTTCTTGCGAGCAGGGAAACAAATCCTCGGGATACATCCTTCCACGGGTGGTCCAAAACTTCACGGCTGTTTGTTTACCTGTGAGGGAAAGAAGCTCGTTTGTAGCTGGATTGGATTTTACGGCTGAAGTGGTGAGAGGGAGCTCAGACTTGCCACGGCTTAATGATGCACGTGTTACCGGCTTGCAGCGCACTTCCAACAACAAAATGTATAATTAGGTTTTTTTTAACGCGTAATGAGCTTTATTTATAGTGTCATGTTGCTCACCAGTAAGCTTGGAGATGAGGGAGCACAGAGAGGAGGAAAAGGAGGGAAGCGTTGGAGCAGGGAGAAAGCCACGTTCGAGGCTGTTCTCATCAGGGAAGCTCGGCTCAACCTGAGCTTGCTCATGGCTGAACGCTGTGGTCCTCTTTAATGAGGATTGTAATGCCTGCAGCAGAAGTTTCCTTTGGGTTGAGTTCAGGCGATGGGGAAAGTGGGTGCAAACCTTATCTCTGTATCGGAGTGCCCGGCTAAGAGACCTGACGCCCCGTTTTGCAGTGAAGGGACTGTAGACGGGGTTTGGGGAGCAATGACCCCTCGTTCCTGTGATGCTGTCTTATTCTCTTAGTTGCCCGGAAGCAGCTCGATGGATTTCTGTGAGTTAGCAGCCTCTCTCCTTACCCAGCACTGGGAGTGAAGCCCCCCCTTCCCATAGGATGGACGTGGGTCAGGTTTTCCTACCCCGCTGATATCTCAGCCCTGCCTTGCCCGGCTCCTTCATCTTCATCCCCGGTTACCGGCTGGCGGGTGGAAGGGCCAGACTGGTTGCATCCTAGAGGCAGTTCGGGTCCAAATTATATGTTGAACTTGGCCTAAATTCCCAAATAGTTTCAGTCCCTCTGGGATAACTTTTTTTTTTTTAAGAGGCAAAAGTACTGTTTATTAAATTCTTGCCCACTTTTAAGTACAGTCTAAACCTCCTGTTGGCTGTGTGCCTGGGGCCTGGATTTCACCCATGGGGAATATCTCAGCGAGTTACTCGACACCTCTTATCGCTTGCTATTGTAGGGGATTCAGGCCGGATCAGTCTTTGTGCCAGGACACCTGACACAGCCAGGAAAGCACTTGCTTTGAGAAGGTTTTTCCAGGCTGGAGATACCACCCTTGTTTCACGCTGTCCGCAGAACAGACAGCTGTGGTTTCTGTGTCATTTCTGAGCCGGTCCCGGGCGGGGAGGGCTCCCCCTTTCCCCGGGCACCCCGCTAACCTGTGCTCTCTGTCCTGCAGTGTGTTCGATACGTGTCATTGGGGAGAGCGACATCATGCAGGAGTTCCTGTCGGAGTCGGACGAGGTAGGCCCGTAGGCGACAGTGCTGCGGCTCTGCCGTGACCCTCCTTGCTACAGAGGCCGTAAACGCTCGGTAAAACTGGATCAGGGAGCAGAGACGTGCCCTGCCAAAGCCTCAGTTGGCTGAATAGAAAACCATGGCAAAAAATCAAGGCTGCAGTTTGCTGTCTGTCATTGCACATGGGAAACCTTTTCTCCATAGCAGCGGCTTTGCTGCCGCGCTCAGAGGCGTGCGCAGAGCAGAACCAGCCGCGAGGCCTCCTTGCGTACCCCGGCTCTCTGGCAAGGGGAGACCCGGCAAAAAAACCACAGTCGCTGACTTTAGGGCCGGTTTCTGCGCCGGTGGCGGCCCAAGTAACTGTGCATTTGTGAGCTGTTTGTATTCGTCAGCCTTTGGCCGGGAAGGCGGCAGGCGCTCTGAATACCAGTCTGTCTGACTTGCTCCTCCTGAGATTTGAGTTGCCTGCAGTAGCAGCGAGTTGCTTTTTGCCCTTCAACTGTTGTTCTTTTCCCAGCATTTCCATGGTGTGTCAAGTTGCCGTGTCCCAGAGCTTTCTCTCGCCCTTCACTGGCAAACCGGTGAATGGAAAATCCTACCCTGTCGTGGTCTGAAGCGGATTGCTCAGCTTCCTGTCTGGGAGCAGAGCTCGCATCTTCCTTCTTTCAGAATGTCTCTGGTGCAGACTGGAGTGGGATTCTCGAGGCTTGCAGAGTAGCTGCTTGCTAGAAGTGACTATTTTAATTGGCCAGTGCAAGGCAGTAAATCATCCTTGGAGCTCAGGGCTCGGTTTGTGTGATGCTGATTTCTGTCCTCTCTTCTTCCCTCCTTCAGAATTACAACGGCGTCTCGGACGTGGAGCTCCGAGTAGCATTACCAGATATAACAACAGTGACAGTCAGAGTCAAAAAGAACAGCACTACAGACCAGGTGTACCAGGTGAGCTACTTTTTTTATTTTTTTTTCCCTGCCTCGACTGGAAGATTAACATGATTTGGACGTTAACCGAGACCCCGTGGGCACCCGCTCGCTCCTCTTCGAGCGCAGGTGGGCATCGGTGACGCCGCTCCGCTGTGGCAGAGAGGTTAGGGGGTCTGTAGAGAACGCAGACCTTACGCTGAGCTGAAGCAGCGTTTTCGCTGGCAGGCTTGGCTGCAAGGACAGAGTCATCGCTGAATTAATTTTCACTGATAATATCTTAAAGCTGGCGGATGGCTGTAAGCGCTAGACAGATCGTGCGTTAAGGCTTGCAGTGGTTGCAGGAGTCTGATCCAAGAGCTGCCGGCAGCCAACACACGAGTCTCGTTGTGGCTGCGTGGCGGGACAGCAAGTTGAATATTAAGGGTAGTGACCCTTTTGGGGAATCCTCTGGCCAGACTACAGGTTTGCAAGTGGCCAGAGGCCCAGTGCTTTATGTGGAAAACGTAGGACAACCGACTTCAACCAGCACTGCTGGAGGAAAAGTGGAAGCTGTCGGTGGATTAGGGGGAATAAGATGTTTGCGGGGGAGATGCTTTTTCAAAGGGGAATGAAAAGCGTCGCTGCAAGCGAGGGAGCCAGAGGGTTGCGAAAGAGCAGGCTCTCGGGGGGGTCTCTGGATCTGCCCGGTGGAGAATCCCATCCCTGCAGATGGGATTCTCAGTGCGCTCGTGCATCTGGAACACAGCCCGTTGGACTTCACGTTGCCTCCGCCAAGGTCCGTGAGTTTTGGCTGCGGTACTAGCGCGCAGGACCGAAGTGTTGTTGGAGAAAACTCCTGGGGGAGGTGTGCACGCCTCTCCTATTAGGAACTGCAGCTGGAGGCATCAGAAGAGCAGATGACCTAATTGTCAGCCGTGGTGGCACTTAAAATCTAGAGCAGTTTACGGGAGGGTGAAAGCAGGAGAGCCCTTGCTGAAGAAAACATCTGGTTTTACTGGAAGAGTAAAATTTGGGTTTCCCGTGGTGACTTAACACCTCAGGTTAGGGAGTACTTGGGAATAAACCTGTAGGAAGCCAGCCTTGCCCCGGAGGGGGACGGACAGCTGCTGGCTCCTGGTTGCTCACCCCGTGCTCCTATTCGGTTGCTCTTTAGGCTGTGGCCGCGAAAGTCGGAATGGACAGTATTACGGCAAACTACTTCGCCTTGTTTGAAGTGATCAATCACTCCTTTGGTAAGTCTCTTAATCCCCTCGGTGCTGACGAGCGACTGAGAGCGCTCTGCAGTGCTAGCAGAGCCCGGTGGCACTCTCTTTTAGGTCTTATCTCTGCTCGCAAAACCAGGAGCCCCCGGGAGGAAGGGAAGGGGCAGGCACAATAGGCTCTGATAATGAGGAGCCCTCAAAGTTTGATGGCTTTTTCTGCTGTCGCTTGACTTTTCCTTTCTTAAGCAGTTCAAGGAGACGAGCTTTTTGTTAAACTGAGAGATGCATTTTACTTTAGTTCAAAGGGTCCGGCGAGCTTAGAAAAAGTGGGCAGTATCACTGCAATACAGCCGTTGCTGGAGCGGGGTCACCAGCAGTGGCTTGGGATGGCTTTTTTCCTTTTCCTTTGCTGGAAGGGAAAGTGGATGGAGGGCACGCTCGCTCTGTACGCACGTAGGTGTGGCTTGATGTCCAGGTCCCGGAGGGGCTGTGCTGCAAGCTGCATCTTAGCTGCTCATCTCTCCTTCCCTGGTTAAATCCTGATGGTATTTGAGGCTTGACTGTGGGATTCTGGGCAATCATTTTGGCACTTAAGTAATTGCCGTCCTTCCAGCGTAGCACGGGCTGGAGTCTCCTGGCTGCTGTTCAGATCCCTGGCCGCAGCAATCTCTGTTTTCGCCCAGCTTCAACGTTGGGTTCACTGAAGCTGTAGAGGGTCCAAAATGTCGTGGTCACGCCACAAAATGGGTGTAGTGGTTAGTTTGTGTTGTATTTTTTTCCTGCTGCTGGGTTTTAAGCCAAGTGTATTTCTCATTCCCAGCTGGCTCCCTTCATTTCTGGATTGTCATCTCTATATGCCTGAAGCTCAGCCTGTTGTTACAGAAAACTGTGCCTTCTAGGAGGAGATTTCTAGGGCTGTTCCTCATGTTCACAAGATTCTGGCTGAACGGTCGGGGCATTCTTTAGCTACTTAAAGCCCTCCTAAAGTGACTTGTCTCACAGAACAGGCTAGGTTTGCGTTCAGATGCTGACGCTGGGGCAGCCAAGATCTGCTGTAAAACCGTTGGCATCGCGGAGCTGCCTCTGCCACCGAGTTTGCGGTCGCTTTTTGAGGGTCACCGGGCGCTGGTGTTCGAGAGCAGGACACAGGCACGGCGAGGGAAGACCAGGGCTGGAGGGCTGACATGCTTCGAGATTGCTGAGGCCGGGCAGGGCTGTGGGGGAGCCTTGAGCGGGAATACCTGCTCTCGGGAGATGAGACGCTGCAGCGCGCTGGCGCCGTCTCCCGCAGGAAGCTTTCACGGTGCCAGGCTTTAACTGGAGCTATTAATTCCTGTGAGTGCTGCCCTTCTCAAACTGCGCTGGAAAGTAAAAACTCCAGTTAACCTTTATGGCTAGTGCTTTCTGGACACTCGCTGCGGACATCCACGTTTATTCCTGTCTGGATACACTCCATTTAATTTCCCTGGAAACCATAAGCTCCATCTGCAGTCAGATAGTGACTGTATCCCTGCCTGATGAAGGAGTCATACTGGCACTGTCTTTTTTTTCTTTTTTTGTCCATCGTAGCTGGGTAAAGCCGATTTGAACACAGTCGATGTCCCGACCGGTGGCCCAGCTGCTCCAGCTTGGCTGAGCCATGCAGCAGGTTTTGCCTGGGCTCCGGTGGCAGTCTGCCTTCTGTAGTCTCCCCACACTGCGGCGACAGCGCGTAAGGTCCGGGGCACTGTGATCCTAAGGCTTAGGCAGGGCGGGCAGCCCTGTGCGGGCAGGGGATGAAGTCAGGCTGTTGCGCTGATGCCCGAGAGCCACGCTGAGCTCTGATGGCCGAGAGGAGTTCAGTCTCATGCAGATTCCTGCCTGTGCGCTAGAGGACCAGCGTGGTCTGGCACTATGGAAGCAGGTATTGAAAAAAGCTGGATTTGGTCAGGGAGGAGGAGAAAGGGCCTTGGAGCAGAGCTGGGGTCCTGATCCTGGCTCGGCTAAAGGGCATCGCCGATGTTGATTCGTACGGCAGCCAGGCTGCGGTCACAGACGACACCGCTGGGGCTGTGCGCTTACCTCGATGTCTTGTGCATTTTCCAGTGCGCAAACTGGCGCCCAATGAATTCCCCCACAAACTCTACGTACAGAACTACACCTCGGCGGTGCCGGGAACGTGCCTGACCATCCGAAAATGGCTCTTCACTACAGAGGAGGAGGTTCTTCTCAATGACAATGACCTGGCAGTCACCTACTTCTTCCATCAGGTAGGTGCCCGAGAGCTGTAATTTTTTCCTGGAGGCAAGGCAACACAAGTGCCTGGCTCCCAGCACGGCTCCAAGCACCACTGTCCTTCGGCGTACTGGGAACAGTGTGTGAAATTGAGGGCCAGTCTTGCTTGGGTCACTTCAAGGAGCAGAAATCCATGGTTGGGTGAATTGGCAGTGCTGTGGTGAGCTTGTGGCCAAGTCGGAATCGGACTGGGAGGCAGGACTTCTGCCACTCATTGCGGGGAAGTTGCCTTCCCAGAGCGAGCTAAGAGGATCCTGGGAGGCTGCATGCCTTTGGTCAGATGTTTCCCTCAGTTCTGTGTGGTGTCAGTGAAGTTGTCTGTGACCAGCCGGGGAACAGGCTTCTCCCCGTTCACCCTAAGGAAAGGGGCGTTTCTGCCTGTGGCTTCACTTTGTGCAGATTCTCTGGGCTGAAGTGAGTCCGAGAAGAGCCACGTTCTCCCGTTGCCGGTATAAAGCCAGTCTGCGATGACCAGCTCGGAGGTGGATAACTGCAGAGTTCAGGAAGACGAATCCTGTCTCGACCACCGAAAATGCTGTCCCAAACACTCTCTGAACTGGGCCTGTACTAGCCTCTGGTACAAACTGAAATAAAAATACCAGTTGTCGAATTCTTTGACCTCCTAGACGGGCTCTCTACTGGCTGGCGGTTTTACAAGCCGCTTTGTGACAGGGGCAGGAGTCTGCTGGAGTGCGCAGCTGAGGAGCGAAAGTAAGGGGCCGTGTACCTGCCCAGTCCTGAAGGAAAAGTACATTTTCATGCCAGCGCTCCAGCAGTGCTGTGGGTAAAAGCCAGCACTGCTCTGCTGGAGACGGCTGCGTCTGGAGTTGTACCAGCCTGTCCTTGCCTGTGGCTGAAGGCAAAAGCAGGGTACCAGGTACCAGCATTTCCAGATCCATCCTCTTTCGCCAGGGGATGTTCTTCCAAAGTCCTAGACACCTAGGCACCTGTACGCTCCCCAAGGCAGTCGGAGGCTCGTGGCAGGAGTCAGCAAGCGTGAAGAACCACCCCTCTGAGCCTGGCCATCCCTCTGCCTCTCTGGGTACACCGGTCACCTTCTGGGGCTGTGAATTTGGGTGGCTGTTCAAAGCAGCCTCAGGGCCAGCCAGGGAAGGCAAAGCATTATGACTCAGTGAAGAGATCCTCTAGTCTGACCTCCTGGGTTTCCTTTCCCTTTTGCTCTTTAGGCTGTTGATGATGTCAAGAAAGGCTACATCAAAGCAGAGGAGAAGTCCTACCAGCTACAGAAGCTGTGTGAGCAGAGAAAGATGGTCATGGTGAGTTCTCCTACCTGTCCTGTTTGCTTTCCTTCCCGTTTGCAGTGCTGTGTCTGGAAAGGAAACACTGGAACGGGTTGCTCAGAGAAGTTGCGGATGCCCCATCACTGGAAGTGTTCAAGGTCAGGTTGGGACGGGGCTTTGGGCAGCCTGATCTAGTGAAACATGTCCATGCCCATGGCAGCAGGGTTGGGCTGATGATCTTCCAAGGTCTCTTCCAGCCTAAACCATTCTATGCACACAGCCTTGAGAAACACATCTTTCTTGGAAAGCAATAACCATGGAGAGCTGTGGGAGTGTGGCTTTAGCGCAGGAGGGATTGGCAGGGCGTGCAGACACAGGGGAATGCCAGGTGCAGGGCTGGGCCGTGCCCGAGGGTCGGCCGCTGCATGAACCAAAACCGCCCCTCGTGCCTGGCACGTTTGAAGAGCGGCTTGTCCTTGGCAAGATCACCCATTGACTTGGCTCCAAACAAGGCAGTGATAAAACCGTGTGGGTTATTGCCAGTGTTGAAAGGCGAGGTGCTTAACGTGTGGTGTAGCAATCCTTCACCTGCAGCCCTTCAGGGACGGCTCTTTCTTCCTAGTAATTAAGAGGCAAAGGTCTCTTGCTGCCTCCGACTGCCTCTGAGATGGTGGTGCTGGGCTAGCCAAGGGAGGGCTGGGTCCTGGCCTGCTCATAATGCAAGTTGCTGCCCCCTCTGTGCCTTAGTTTCCTTTTTTTTTTTTTCTCTGTCCAACAGAAGTCTTCCCGGATTGCAAATTCTGTGTCAGAGCTCACTTGTCTGGTCAGGGATTTTCTGCCTCTCTCACTTTGCCCAGCAAATGCTTGGGGGCTTGGTATGACTCGATGAGCCTGCCTGGCTTGGACATGGGGGAGTCAAGGGGATGCCCTGAGCTCATCTGCCAGACGCAAGCTTGGCTTGAAGATCAAACAGCAGAAGAATCTGACTTGTAAATAACTTCCTGGGTTGCTCGGGGCTGCTGGTACCGAATGAGCAGTGGCTGCCCTTTCCCTGACTCGCTGCACCCCGCCTGCGTTCTCGTGGCCAGCACGGCTGCTCTCGAAGAGCAATGGCCTTGGGAATGCCCTCCTCCAGCTTGGCTGGTCTTGGTCGGGCCTCTCCTCGAAGCCCATTTGACTGCGGTAGTTGTTAGAGGTCCCTGCTGGGGGGCTGCCTTGGGGTGGACCCTGGAAGGGTCACCCGAGATGCTAAACCAAGGAGGTTAATAATTAACTAATGATAAGGCTCAGTAAATAGACCCTTCCTTCCGTCAGTTGTGTCATGGCTCTTTTGTTTCTGCTTGCCTTCCTGATGACCAAGGAAAGATCTGAATACACACAGGCATACACCAGGTGCAGTAGGGCCCTGGTCCAGCAGGAGGTCAAGACGACGATGTCTGTGTCCCAAAGAGCCTATGAAGTCCAAGTACTTCATCCTCTACCTCCCCCCGTGTTATTAAGGGTCCTGCCTGGAGCACAGTGCTTGAGAATTTAGCCCCTTCCTCCGGTCTGGATGTGGCTTGTTCCTTGGTTCAAAAAGTCACTTCAGACTTGGTTGTAGTTCTGCCCTGCGTAAACCTTTCTCATGCAATGAGAGGCTGCAGGGCTGTGGAGCACCGGCCCCTGGAGAAACTCCTGGCTTCTCCCACATCCCGAGCTGTGACTCTGAGCTCCCCGCGCTTCTCCGGTGTCCTCACAGTGCTGCTTTGTCTGTGCAGCCCAGACAAGCTATAGGCAAAATACCTCTTTGGACCTTTTCATGAGTTGCAACCTTTACATCGAAGGACTCGGAGAAACACGGATCCCGCATCTTCCCGGCAGCCTCTTTTTCTGGTCTCATCTTCAGCCCGTAATGCTCAGGAGGATCACGGTCACACCGATCGGTGACTCGGCTGCACCAGCTCTCCTGGAAAGGGTTTTTGGCGTTCGAGGCCACAGGGAGCTCTGTGCACATCTGTACCCGCATGGATCCACGTTTTGGGGAGGGGAGCTGAGCAGCTGGAGGGGTCTCCTTCCTTTCCCTAGCGCAGCCCTGCTGCCTGTGGGTTTTCGGTTTCCTTTGGAGGGGATCCAGCGTCCCTGGGCTGGGGTAAAGCCAGGGATGTCCAAGGGGGTGACTAGCACTGGGGTGTGCGAGAGGTGGAGGCGATGCGAGAGGCAGGAGGATGCAGGGTTCCCCTCCCTTCATCCGAGCTAACGCCTGCGGCTTTCTCTCCGCAGTATTTAAACATGTTGCGGACGTGCGAGGGTTACAACGAGATCATCTTCCCCCACTGCTCCTGTGACTCTCGGCGGAAGGGACATGTCATCACAGCCATCAGCATTAAGCACTTTAAACTCCATGCCTGCACAGAGGAGGGCCAGCTGGAGGTAAGGGGGTTTCTGCCCCGAGTTCCCCGGGAGCTGGGCTCAGCCCCTGGCCTCCACCTCGGCTTTACACCAGCACCGTATTCCCGAAGCTCTGTGGCTCAGGACTGCTGCTGAGAGGCCTCCAAAGGGATTTTGGGAGTGGTTGGGAGCGCAGGGGTTTATCGAGCTGTTCCGTGGGTGTTAGCGTGTTTCCACTGCTGCTTCCTCAGCTCCTGCCTGTCTCTGCAGCAAGGCTGTCCGAGGCATCCTCATTCCCCCTTTGTGTGGTGTTGCTTTTGCCATCTGATCCGCCCTAAACCTCCCCTCCCTCGCAGTCTGCTGGGCTCTG
Source organism: Scopus umbretta (assembly GCA_013400535.1). Lineage (NCBI taxonomy): Eukaryota > Metazoa > Chordata > Aves > Pelecaniformes > Scopidae > Scopus > Scopus umbretta. The sequence goes on from VZTL01030514.1 coordinate 81,235, forward strand.
GCCTCACCTGGGTTTTGTCTTCCTTCAGAACCAGGTAATAGCGTTTGAATGGGACGAAATGCAGCGGTGGGACACGGACGAAGAGGGAATGGCGTTTTGTTTTGAATACGCACGAGGAGAGAAGAAACCCCGATGGGTTAAAATCTTCACCCCCTATGTAAGTACCCCTGTTCTTTGCAGATTTGCTAAGGAAAAGCCCAGAGCCTGCTTGTTTTCCCTCTAGAAGCTGGAGGAGCACCCTGTGCTCCAGCTTTTGGGGTGGGAGGAGACGCAGGGGCCGGTGGCCACCAGGAGGAGCTCGCAGCACGGGGAGCTCTGAGCAGGCAACCGGTGCCAGGCTCCCTTGGGCTGGAAGCCAGGGTGGCTGTCGAGGGCTGCTTGCTGCCCTGAGAGATGCCTGCTTTCTCTTTGCAGTTCAACTACATGCACGAGTGCTTTGAACGGGTTTTCTGCGAGCTCAAGTGGAGGAAGGAGGTAAGAAGCCCTAACTGCAGGGAAACGGCTTCACCTTTTATGGGAGGCTTTTAGCGGCAAGCATTTCTGCCTGGTCCTCAACAGCGGCTCGTACGGGGAGTAACTGGGCGCCTAGAGGGATGATACCGGGTCTCCAGGGGCCAGCGCGGCTGCTTTCAAAGGCCCTGGGCTCTCTAGGTGGAGGGTGTTCCGTGTTGCAGCTGGAGCAAGGAGCTCCTGGTGCTGGGAAAGCCTCATGCAGGTGTGACCGACCAGGATAACCAGTTCCCGGGCTGCGCGACTGCGGCCGGCCGCTCCCCAGCGTCTGCTGTCGAATGCAGATGGCAAAACGTCCGTCCTCCGGAGAGATGATGCAGGTTGCTGAATTATTCAGAAAGGGTTGTGAGAGCCTCCAGTGAAAAGCTGCTGAGAAGTACAGAGAGGTTTTGGGGTTGTTTTTTGCTGAATCCCAGCCTGAGGTGCCTGCTCAGCCTTCTCCCGTCGAAGCCGTGCTTAGACCTCGCGCTCAGCCCCGGGCCAGCCCACCCTGTCGTCCTCATCCCCGCTGCTGTGCTTCCCCTGTCCTCTCCTCCCCCTTGAGGGAGACATTTTACCACCTTGCGTCCATCTGCTCCTCCTCCTTGGGGTTGCCCCACATCTGTCGTTCCCCAGGGACTGCTCCTATCGGCTTTGCTTGCAGGGAGGAGGCAGAGAGCAGCTAGAGAAGCCACGTGCAGTCAGCTTGCTTGGCCGGCCCCGGGCTGCTCTGGCCCGGGTTTGCCCTGTGTGTGGCTACCGAATCACCATCCCGTGTCTCTGCTGCCCCAGAGGTGTTCCTCTCCCTCGCGGAGTCAGAGATGAGCAACTGTTGGAGGTTGGATCCTCTCTTGTTGCCCTTGATCCGTTGGCATCAGCCCTCCAGTTTCCACTGATGGCTTGTTTCTGCCAGGTGATGGATTTGGGTACCTAAAACCAGGGCTTAAATGCGGCAAGTCTGAAACGGTGATCCAGGAAAATCTGCCCTGCAGCTGCCTGCTCCTAAATGGGAACGATGCCTCCCTCTTTCCTTACCTGGAAGTTTCCTGCCTGCTGGGCATCGGCCCGTGGCAGGCGTTGTTGGTGCTCATCCTCGGCGTGGCTGGGATCCAGGGTTGGCACCGCGCTGGGTGTGGGAGGCATGTCGGAGACGTGCAGAGCGCGCAGGGTCTGGACCACGGCAGCCATGCTCACTGGAGAGGTTGTAAAAGCGGGACGGAGGAGTATAAACCTGGAAGAGTTTATACCAAGAAAATGGGATTCTTGGCTTGCCTTAGCTTGAGGGGTGGAAGCTGAACCTCCCGTGAGTGACCAGAGATCTACAGGCAGGCAGGGATGAGGAGACCTCCTGGTGCTGGGCTGTGCTCCAGGGTCTGCGGCGTCCCAGATCAGCCCTTTTATCTGGTGGACAACTGCAGGAGCCGTGGTGAGGAGCGCCCCCGGAGCCCGGACCCGCTTTGTCCCAGCCCTGCACCTCGGAGGAGGGAGGCCGAGGGGCTGGACGGCGTGTGGTTACGCCGGTCGGCGTTGTAAAGCACCCGGCCCTCCCCGCGCACCACGTGCAGAGCCGAGGACCTGGGCTCTGCGGTTTGTGTCGCAGCCGGAGGCGATATCTCTGTCCCTCGTAGGAACAAATCTTTGTGGCTCTCATTTTCTTTCATGAAGTAGAAGCTGCCCGAGTGGGTTGCTTGGCTTATTCTCCGAATCCCAGCTCCTCTGTAGCTCCCTGTGTCTGACGTCCGTGGAACACCCTGGATCCCGTCCCGATGCTCTCCCAGCTGCTCCAACACCAGCTGTTCAGTCTCCTCCCGTCCCCCCCCTCGGGCTCTGCGTTTTTATTTATACCCTTTTTATTTTTTTCCCTTGTAAAGGTGGAGGAGGAAGCAACAGACAAGGATAACAAGAACTGCAGTAAAGACAATATGTGCAGCAAGGTAATTGGGCTGAAAACAAACAGCATCTGTGCTCTCTGAGCCAGTCTGGCTGCTCTGCTGCGGATGTAGTGTCTCTCCTGCTTCTCTGCTCCAGTTCCCGTTAGCGTAGGACAGTGTCCTTTCGTAGCGGCTTCTCCTGGGAGGGAACCCGCAAAGTAAAATACCCTACTGCTGCTTTTCGTGGGATAGAGATGGCTTTGCACTTCAAGGCCTCTTTCCTGACGGTAGAAACACCTGGTCCTGACTTGCCCGTCTCCTGGACTCTGACAATCTGTGGATGACCCGGAATGTGACGCCGCAGCGGATGGCTGAGATCCGAGCCGCGGCTCCCTTCGCCTCCCCGGAGGAGAGGGAAAGGGTGCGGTTGTGAAGGGGGAAAAACGCTTGGGCTCTGCGCTTCTTTTAACGGACCAAAGACTTGATCCTGCAAGCCGCAGGCTAGCGGCGTGTGGTTTTTCTCTTCGGTTGTTCTTCGGTGCTGGAGCGAACACCTTTAGGGACCGACAAATGCCGTTCGCAGCACTGCTTTAACAGCAGGAAGCAAAACCACTTGTGTCGTAGCGCCTTCTAAACGCGCCTCTCTCCTCCTGCTGCTCTCTGCCTGGCCGTTTTCGCGTTCAGCCTGGACAGGATTTAAAGCCAAACACTTCAAATTGCATCCGTGGATGTATAGCCTGCCTGTCTCCAGGATAGCCCCTCGTAGGCTTTTTTCCCAGCACCTTTGCTGGAGCATAGGCACGGACGAGGCTGGCAGGGAGTCACCCAACGCGGTAACGCCCTGGCATGGTGGTGTGTGCCAGGAGCTGCAGCCTCTGCAGATGCCTCTCTGCAAGCCGGGGGCTCGTAGCGTCCTCCACGGGGACGCAGATGTGCCGTTCCGCCACTGCGGACCCAGCGCTTCGCTGCACTCCCCCTTCAAATTTTCACTTCTTTGCTCGAGCATCGGAAATAGCTGCAGGTTATTTAACTTGTAAGAGAGAAAGCGCGGTTGCGTGTAGCGAGGCTGAAAGTTGTTAACCCCAGCGGTCCTGGTAGGTGTTTCTCTCGGGTAGGAGTTGTGTCATGTTGGCTAGAAAGCGTTGGACATCAAAGAGGGCAAGAGCCCCTGTCTGGCTGAACAGAAAGCTGTAGTAGACGGTGTGGGATGTGTCACCCGTTCAGGAAAGAGCCGTGAAACGCGGGGGTGTGGGAGCCTCCCGCCCTGTGTAATACTTCCTCTGCCAAACAGATCCTGCACGATAACGCTCCCCGCGATGGCGCTGGGGTAAACCCTCGAGTCCCAAAACACCGGGTGTGCGCTGCGCGGGGCGTGTTTGAGGAAGCCCAGCCAAAGGTTCTGCGTGCAGTCGCGCGTGTGTTCCCGTCTTGCCCCTTCCAACTTAAAAGCGGGCGTTTGATGTCTCCTCTACAAAGCCGGGAGGACGCGGAGAGGGATTCGCTCGCGCTGCTCACCGGCGAGGGGGGCGCCGCTGCAGCAACAGCCGCAGCTTGCCTTGGCCCTGCTGGGGCTCCGCTCCCCTCCTCGCCCCTCGGGGCGAGCCTCCGGGAAGGGACGGAGGATTCTCTGGCTCCGGAAATTAAAGAGCCCTGTTGGGCAGGGGAGCTGGTGGGTGAGTCGGGAGAGCTGGCGGCAGTGGAAGAGCTGTGCCTGGAGCTGCTGGCGCCCAGGGACTGCTTAAACCTTGTCCCTTGCTTATCCCCAGCAGCAAGTGAACCGCTTTCCCTCCAGGGAGGAGGAGGAGGTGGCAGCGAGGGCGGCAGACCTCCCCGGGAGGATTTGTCGCAATCGGTGCAGCCGTGCCAAGGAGCGAGCTGAGAACCAGGCCCCGGGCTTCTCCCTGTGGCCTTCGAGTGCAGCAAAAGCCGCAGGGAGCCGCCTCTCCCCCGCTGCCGCCCCAGCGCCGACCGAGCCACAGGGGGCCGTGGGGGCCGAGCGGCCACGACTCGTGTGCCAGCCCGGCTCCTGCGGGCCCAGGAACCGGCTGTGGGTTGTGCCGGGCCCAGCCGTGCCTCCTGCCGGGGCCGCTGCTCGAGGGCTCGTCAGGGGGCGGCTGGCGGGGCTGAGCATCGCCTCTTCCCCGCAGCCCGTGGCGGCTCTTCCTGGGGCCACGATAATCGATCTGGAAATAGAAACCAGGGGAATTGTTTTTCCTTCCCTCTTGAATCCGTTATTCCTCAGTACTGAATATCCTATTACTTCCCTGCCAGGGAAATAGATTTTCCTCCCATTCCATGTACACGCGCCTGCATCATTTCACGTGTTACAATGGGAGAAGCTCTTGGCTGCAGCTCCTGGGTGGCAGCTCCCCCAGGGTGTGCTCCGTGGATCACCACCGCAGCTCCCACCACCCCAGACACTGCCTTTGGGGCATGGTGCGTCCCCCCCGAACGCGGCCTATTCCTACCCATCCCATCACCAGCCTCAGGGGAGGGAAAGTTGATTCCAGATCTGGAGCGTTTCTGACCGCTCGCTCGGTAATTTTTTGTCCCCGGAGTAAAATAAAAAGATTGATGGAATTTGGCAGGTACCTCACAGATATATTTAGTGCTCTGTAAACTGCTGACTTGCCTCCCAAACCGCAGATGCTGGCTGATAACGCGGGGTGCGCTCAGGAAGAGCAGGTTGGAGGCTCAGCTGATCTGCCGTCTTGCTGAGAAATAAAGGCCCGGCTCTTTGTCCGACCCTCCTGGCCCCCGCCGCTCGCGCCCCGGCACCGAGGGACCTGGTGGCCCTGCCCCGTCCCTTCCCAGGAGGAGGCCGAGGTGTGCGCAGCTCCTCGGGGGATGAGGCTGCCTTCCTGCCGGGGACGAGCTCCCTTTAGGGACGGCGGGGTGGCTCGGCCCCTGTAGGTGCAGTCGTGGGACAGAGACCGTGCGGTGAGGCAGGACGGCCCCCGGTGACCCCCGTGACCGAGCCGGGGCAGGGGGGACACGGGGAAACAGCCCCGTCCTCGTTTGGCAGCAGCTGAGCTGCTGCTCGGCGTGGGTTAACTCTTGCCAGTGTAAGTCTTGCGAGCGTAATTGGGGTTATTTGCAGCCTCTGGCCTTTTTCTAGAGGGAGGGATGCTTGTGGAGCTGGGAGGGAGCGGGGCTTCCTGGGGGGGTCCGTCCAGTTCCCAGGGCTGCTCCTGGCCTCCTTTAATCCTGCTTGAGCCATCGGGCTGAGCCACTTTCCCGCGGGGCATTATTTGCCTTCTCATCCGGCTGTCGCGGCCCCACGTACGCAGGGAGGGTTCATTCGTGCCGGAGCGCAGTGGGAATATGCTGGATCGAGGGCTCCCAGCAAGCGCCGCGGCTCTCCGGAGCAGCAGACCCCAGGCAGGAGGTCCCCGGTGCGTCTGAACCCTCGGCTCATCCTTATCCCTGAGCTACCCTCCGCTCGGGGGACTCCCCCAGACACAGCGGGCATCCTTGCGGACGGCAAATCCCCGCAGCGTCCCAGGGGACCCGGCTGAAAGCGTGGCTGGGAAGCCGGAGGACGCAGTGGGGCGGCCGGGGAGCGCTCCGGTGTGAGGCAGAGGCGGGCAGAGCGGGCTGGTTAAATCGTCGTGGGGCTGCTCGGTGCCGGAATACGGACGGGTAACACCGGTGAAACCCCGTCGAAGGATGGAAGCGGGGCTGATGGGGGGGTTTCTGCACGGGCGGGGGTTACTTCAGCAGCCCTGAAGCCGGCGGTGGAGAGGGGGTCCCACACAGAGGACACGGGAGCGCGCGCGTGGGATGCAGCAGGACCATCCCTCACCTTCTAGGATCTTCTCCCCTCTGGCATCAGAGCCAGCCCAGAGGAGGAGGGCGGCAAAATCGTGCCAGCGGGGCTTGACCCGGTGGGTGGCTCCCCTGGGCCGCCCTTCCCAAATCCTGCCGCTCAGGCAGGGCCCGGGCAAATCCCCGACTAGGAACGCCTGTCTAAATCCCATCTCCTCCCGTAGGACCTGCCTTTCCCCAGCTCTCGCCGCCGGCTTGAGTTAGGGCACCCGCTCTGCGGGATCCCTTACCACGGGGAAGGCTCGCAGCCGAGGGTGCCAGGTAGATCCATCCTCTCCCCTCCTGCCGTCCCGCTTATCGGCCAAGAGCTCGCAGCGAGTCGGGATGGGGCAGCGGGGAGTTGGAGCCTGGGGCGAGCGCCGGGCCCCCGAGCCGGCAGTGAGGTGCATCCCTACGGGGAGAGCTCCTCGCTCCCGGAGCATCGCCTTGCGGGGAGCGCTCCGAGCTGGAGGACGCCGTTTGGCTGCGAGCCCCTTCCCGGGGGGGACGGAGAGGGGCTCGGGGGAGCCGCTTCGTGGGGTGCCGGTGCCGGTGCCGTCCCCGGGCTCTCGCCCCTGAGCTGGGGACAGGCAGGACCC
>VZTL01030515.1:0-20549 GCA_013400535.1 Scopus umbretta
CGCGGCCTGTGGAGAGCCCACGCAGGGCAGGTATCCACCCTGCAGCCCATGCAGGACCATGGCGGAGCAGACAGCCACACTGCAGCCAGTGGAGAGCCCCATGCCAAAGCAGGCGTGTGCCCTGAAGGAAGCTGCAGCCTGTGGGCCCCACACAGGAGCAGGCTCCTGGCAGGTGCTACAGCCTGTGGGGAACCCACGCTGGAGCAGTTTGTTCCCAAAGGACTGTACCCCATGGAGAGGACTCCACATTATAGCAGGGGAACAAAATGTGAAGAAAGGAGAGGCAGAGAGGAGCTGGTATGGACTGACCACAGCCCCCTGTTCCCCTGAGCCGCTTGGGGGAAGGGGGAGATAGAGGAGTCGGGAGTGAAGGAGTGAAGCTGGGCCTTGGAAAGATGTGGTGGAAGGTGGTTTTAGTTTTGTCTTTTTTTTCTAACTTGATTTTTAATTGGCAATAAATTAAATTAATTTTCCCCAAGTCGAGTCTGTTTTGCCTGTGATGGTGATTGGTAATTAACAATCTCACTGTCCCTGTCTTGACCCATGAGCTTTTTCATCTTATTTTCTCCCCTGTCCTGTTGAGGAGGGAGAGTGACAGAGTGGCTGGGGTGGGTGCCTGGCCACCAGCCAAGGTTAACCCACCACAGGACTGTAAAGGAAATCAAAGAGAAGTTGTCAGGGCTCATGGAAGTGTGCAAAGGCACATACACTCTTGTTGATATGTGTCCTGGGATATACATCCTATATATATACATGTTTGTGGGCTAGCAGGCAGAACTTAACGGTGTCTCTGACCCATCAGGTTCTGAGTAGCCACAGACCTTCCTGTACAAGACTGTCTCTCTGCCAGCGTGCTGCAGCAGGAGCCACAGTCCAGGCAAAGACTCACTGATCTAGATCATGATCCGAATCATGATCTGTATCCCTTTGGGGGAATAATGGAGGCTTTTAGGGAGAGTCCTCGCAGCAAAGAGCCTCTTCCCTGTGCAGTGCCCTTCCCAACTGCTGACCCTGAGGGACTGGGTTAAGCTTCAGCACAGGCTGCAGGCTGACTATAGTTGGGGAATGTGAGATGACAGGCGTCAGCATGGTGGGGGTCCTGCTGGCAGGGAAGCAGTGGGTTGTAATTGTGTTGTCCTGCTGATCTCGTGACAACATGGAAACATGTTGGAGGGAGGGGAAGGAAGGCTACTTTACAGTAAAGACTGACAGCCAGAGTCAAGTGAAATGTGAAATGCAAAGCTCATAATGAACAGATTCTCCTGAAGAAGATAGGATCACTCTTTTCCCCTCCCTTAAGTTGTTCATTGATGGGAGTTTTTAGTTAGTTTGTTTTTCCTGTTTTTACTCCTGGAGACGGTATATGAAGAGATTAAAAACACAGCGTGGGCCAAACACAGCTTTTGGCACTAAATGCAAGTGGATATGAGATCGTTAAAGAGATTTTCTAGACCATTTTAGCATAATCTTTTGAGGGCCTCTTGCACCACTGCTAATACAAATCCAGAGCTTGCTTTCTTAGGGATATGATAGTTTACAGTGATTGGTTTTACATTTCCATGGAGGTGATACTGCAGTATGCGATGTGGATTACAGTGGTTCAGCTGTGGGAACAGAAAGGTTAGCCTGGTGCTTGTGAATGTCTTTTCATACTGTTTTAGAAGATGAGAAGATTTTATGATTTTTCAGAAGATAGTCCTGAAATCCTTGTTCATGCACAGAATAAATGTGTCAGGGTCAAAACCAGCACACATTTTCCTCCAAAGCCTCAGTGAACAGATTGCTTTAAGAGTTATAGTGCACTTTTGCCTACTCTCAACAGCATGGTAACAGTCTGGAGTAGGGACATGTCATTCACCCAGAAAATTTGAGGCAATAAGGAATTCCAATGACCCTGATCTCACACACAGCACGAATTGTAGAGCTGCTCTCCAGCTGACCAGCAGTAGCAAAGCGGGAGTTATTGCTGTCCCTACTCTACCTGAGGCACAGGGAGTACTGTTTGGTCAAGGTCATACAGGAATATTCAGCACAAGAGCAAGCAGTCAAATTCAGATTGTTTGGGATCCAGCAGTTCATGTGGATTTTGTAGATTAGGTTTCTGTAAGTAAGAAAGAGTAAAGTAAATGGTTATGAAGTTTATGTTCCACAAAATTTATGCAAGATGATGTTATGTGCACCCTCAAATGTTCCATTTACCTGCAGGACAGAGCAAAGCCAAAGCACTGAAATGAAATCAAGTAATTTGACCAGAGAGGTAAACACAAGTCAATAGTAGAACCAAGATTAAAATGTTTCCAGCTACTCAAATCTGTGACTGGATTTTGAGATTATTTTTCCCTTCCCAGCATCCTGGCTTGTATCAGAAATAGTGTGACCGGCAGGACCAGGGAAGTCATTCTTTCCCTGTACTCAGCACTGGTAAGGCAGCACCTCGAATACCGTGTTCAGTTTTGGGCCCCTCAGTACAAGAAGGACATTGCGTTGCTGGAGCATGTCCAGGGAAGGGAAGCAAAGCTGGTGAAGGGTCTGGAGCACAAATCTTATGAGGAGTGGTTGAGGGAACTGGGACTGTTCAGTCTGGAGAAGAGGAGGCTGAGGGGAGACCTTATTGCGTTCTACAACTTCCTGAAAGGAGGTTGTAGTGAGGTGGGTGTTGGTAACAAGCGATAAGATGGGAGGAAATGTCCTCAAGTTGTGCCAGGAGAGGTTTAGATTAGAATTTAGAAAAAAATTCTTTACCGAAAGGGTTATCAGGCACTGGAGCGGTGTACCCACGGAAGTGGTTGAGTCACCACCCCTGGAGGTATTTAAAAGACGGGTAGACAAGGTTCTTAGAGACATGGTTTAGTAGTGGACAGGTACAGTTGACCTTGATGATCTTAAAGGTCTTTCCCAACCAAATGATTCTATGATTAGCAGAAAGAATTAACCTCTTATTTGAAATCAAAAGGCTTAAAAAAGAGAAATCATGTGGGTAAAAATGTAAGAAAATGAACATAAGAAGCTAGAAATGCTTTGTGAAGGAGCTGGAACGATATGGTATAAAGGTTAGTGGAATCAGTGAAGTGATAATGAAGCTGATTGAAGGTTATCATCTCAGGTACAGAGACCGGATGGCAGCCTTCGGCTGAGAGCTCTTGTTCCCATGAAGAGTCAGATGGCTGAAGCAACAAGCAAGCTCTGGCTGGAGTAACGAGGATTCTACCTGAGCAAAGTTCACATGCTGCTGTGTGGCTGGGCATATCATTCCCGTAGGAAATGAATGCCATACCTTTTATGTAAAACACTGAGCTAGAGAGCCAGTATAATCAACTAAAATGGACAATATTTTGCTATATACTCAGCATTAGGTTGTGGGATTTTAATAGTTCGTTAAATTTACATTGCAATTTTGTGGATGATATGAAAAAATGACACTGATCTGGCCAGCACAAGAGCTCTAATGCACCTATGGGAGAATGAGCTGAAATCTACTCTGGCTCATTTGTTATCAAGGAAGGTGCTTGCTGTATCTTAAAGTCTTCAGTAGTGAAGCTGATGCAGAGACCAGAAAAGATATATCTGGATTTTCAAACCACATCCTGAGTTGACAGAATTGCCTTATGAAATAAAAAATGCTTTTCTTGTAAGCTGGTCAAAATTGATAAAATGTCAAAACAATAAAGCAATAATAAATGTAGCATTCACACTAATACATAGAATAGAACATAGAATCATAAAGGTTGGAAAAGACCTCTGAGATCATCTAGTCCAACCATCAACCCAAAACACCATGTCTACTAAACCATGTCCTGGAGTGTCACAATACTTAACTGTTTGCTTTTCAGCATATAATATACTTCAATATATATGTATCTCAGCATATAATATACTTCAACATGCTATGCATGTTACTCCAATAATTTTATTCTCTATATCATGTCCTCCAAAATTTTAAATTAAAGGTGTAGGCTTATGAATGGTAGGAAATGAAGAAAGGCTATGAAAGGTGAAAAGATATCAGTGAAGTGAGAAGGTGATAAAAGGAAGCTATGTTCAAATCAGATACAATATCTGATCTGTAATTGGCATAGAAATATTTTAGATATTGGCAGTGGATGGTCTCATGGTCTCAGAGGGAGGGAGGTTTATTTATGGCTCCAGAGTTTTTAAGACATCTTGATTACTGTTGGCTTTCCTTTCTCCTTTAGTCTTTTTCACGGTTCATTCAGTGCTACTGGTTGTTGTCAGTAAATGTGTTTCCCTTTCACCTACCCCCTTCTCTGAGACTTAGGCATGTTTGTTTGCAAGTTGTCTTCAGCTCATGTGGAAGAAAGTCCTTTGAGTTGTCTGTCCAGAGGTCTGTCCAGAGCCCTACACGTTCCTTGGGGAGAGGATTTCTTATCAGACATAAGGAGCACAGTTTTGAAAAGAACAGGCATCCTTTGCTGTCAGTTTGACCCTCGGAGTTCTCTCTTAGATGTCATGGTGGTGCTAATGTTACAAAGCTAGATATTGCCCTCTTGCCACCCACCCCAGGCAGTTCCCAGCTTCCTGTGTCCTTTCACCCTTCTCCTTAAATACATGTTCCTCAACCAGATAGTGAAAATCTTCTTTGTATTTAACCCATCCATACCAGAAAGAGGAAGGTCAGCTGGACCAGTTTTCACAGAAAGATAGCGTTTAGCAAGCCTGCAAACAGCTTACAGCAAGTTGTCCGTTTCAGTAGTCTGTGAAAGAGCGGAACCTGAGCAACTTCATTCCGACATGGTGGCAGCCTCAGCTCCCCTTGGTTGCTGCACCCTCTAAACAGCTTAGGGGAGAAGGAATTGCCAGTACAAAGTCTTTCTTTATGCTTCCCTTCTCCTTTTCACTGCCCTGTTTGGCAGCACCCTGTTTTAACTGCACTATTTGGTAGTGACTCCTAAAGCTCTTTCAAGAGATACTAATGTATAAGCGTATCATTTAAAGATGACTGAATCCCACCCTTAGATCTTCAACTCTTTCTAGATTAAAGCTCACTCTCCTTTAAAGATGCTGTGCAATATGTTTAAGTCAGGTTATAGATAGTCTAAGAGAATATGGTGCCCTCTACGCTGTGCCTGCGATGATCTAAGCTTTTCTTTGTCGTTATTTAGGATTTTGTTATCCTTTTTCCAGGAAATGAATGGCGCTGTGTGAAAGCAAATTGTGTAAGGAGGCTGGTGACAGGACATTTAAGTGAAGCATGGACATTTCAATTGAAGTACAGTGTGTTAGTCAAATGCTACCTGCTGGGCTGATTAGCAGTAACAATGTAATTCTGTAGCCTGTGTTATACAGGAAATCATAGTAGAAAAATTAATGGCCTTTCCTGTCTGTAGCGTGGGAATATATAAATGTCCTGTGCTTTGATATTCACTTTGTCTCAGGTTCTGGAATGACCAAGAGTCGTGTATGTGCTTTCATGGTACATCCATTTTCTTAAGTGCTTGGCAGAGCGAGAGGAGCAGTGATTGCAGGGAAGGAAATGATGTTTTGTTAGTTTGCAATTTAGTGTTGTGGTTTTTTTAACAGAGGTGATAGCTTTAGGATGAAAAGGTTCTTAAGGTTTTTGTTGGATTTAGTCTTCTGTGTTTCTGTTAAATTAACAAAGTGTGTATACCTAGACAGTCAAACAGAGGGTTTAAAAACCTGTCTGGATGCCTGTCACTTCTGCCAAGACTATACAGTGAAAGGCAGGACTGTCAGCCATCACAGAAGTGCAGAATTTTAGCTTTTCTCTCTGCCTGCTCCTCTCATACTCCAGCTGGGTTTGTTTGCATACCTGTCACATACTTGTGTTTTTCATTTTCACAATCGTGCAAATCCTAAATAACAGCTATATTCCCTTTTCAGATATCTTTATTAGCCTTCTCCCAACATGCCACAATGTGAAATCTCTGTTTTATGAATGCCTTTTCAACAGATCTACTTCATGCTAGATAGATTTTATTTTCTTTTTGGGCACCAATCCACAAGATCACTGCACTGTTGCTATTGAATAGAGTAGGACTTTGGGATCACTTCTGTCATACTTTAAAATACAGAAACTGTTATGTTTTTGTTCAACTTGCAGTACTCTGAGAATCTCTATCACAAAAAGATGCAGTCAGTGAGCGCTTCATTGTTTCGGATAGGTCCTGTACTTCGCGATAGGTACACGTGTGTGAATAACAGAGCAGGATTTGTCTGACATACTGACAGCTTTACAAGGAAAAGAAGACACCTTCAGAATGTTATTGCATCATTTTAATTACAAGTCAGAGGGAACTCTGTGTTTCCTTCATTCTTACCTTTTAAACTGTAGAAAACGTCAAAGCCAAAACAAACAAGTTCATGTATGGTGAGACATATATACCAAGAAACTACACAGTAGTTGCTCAGCTTTTTGAAGGCTAGGCTAGGCTAGCGTGATATTTAATCTTCAGTCCCATTGTTCACACGAAAAGCAACTTATATATGGATTACTGATTCTTTGCAAAGTCACCTTAACTTCACTGTGGTTCCAGGTTAATGTAGCACATTTTCCCTATGGCCTTCATTGGGGTGGGGCACATTTTTACTGCTAGTTGGCTGGTGGGGAACTGTTGTGGGTGGGTCTTTTTAGTAGTATTATTTTCAGGTAATTGATCCATCTTTTTTAATCATAGTCATCACCAGTCAAACAAAAGCAGTTTGTTTCTACACTGGAAACAATAAATTGGAAAATGGATTATGGTTTAGCCATAAACTTGGCCATTAGCTTTTGCTGTTTTGTTTCCTGTTTAAGGATAGGTTTTCCTACTATTCATATTCTTTTGCTTGTGTGTTAGGTCTGTGTGATCTGTAGTCTGCCCAGAAAATACATGCTGTCTGCAGTACAAGAATAGCTTTTTTGTTTCAGTGTTTGCTGCTATTATAATGTGTTATATTGATCCAGTCTGGCTTCTCAAGTATTTTCCTGATGGTGATGAGAAAGATGGTGTTATTCACCAAAAGGCAAAGAGCTTAATTTTCATGCAAACCAGTATTCAACAGAATCATAAAGCCTTAACCCTGGTAATAAAAATAGAAGCTGATGCTATTAATACATGATTCCAGATACACAGAACACCATTATGTGGCTCCTGGGTTGAGTAAAACTTCGTGTAATTGCAGTGGCCATAGACTCGAGCTCTATACAGTTGGAAACTTCAGCAGATGGCCATTGTCAAGGCAGCTTCTAAAGACTCTATTGTTGCAGTGTGTTAGGGTCCTAGATATGACTTACTCAGTGGTAGCTTTTTAAAATACAATTACTGAACATAACCGATCCACATTATGGAAGTAATAATAATAATAATACTTTGCACTCAGTGACCTTTTATCTGAGGACCCAAAAGCTCTTAACCAAGGCTTTTAAATACTCCCTTTCTGCTTATAGGAAATAAAGTGTTCAGAGGCTTGATGGAGTGTGAGAGAACTGAGCAACAGCAGTCCAACTCTGTGGCCTATTGCAAGCAGTCAAGCAGTGTTCTCTGCGGGTCTGGTACTGGGACAGGAGAGTGCTCCTATCCCTGTCCCTGACAGGTGGGAGATGATGTGCCGGTCGCTTGGGATGGAACCTCCTACTTCAGTAGTAGTTTTAATCTCGAGTAGATCCAGCCTGTGAGTGGGATTGCTTGTGCATTAAAATGCTGCGTGGCCAGAACGAGAATGTTGTACAATGGCCCTAACTTGAAATTACCTTTATTCACTCTGTAAACTGTGAGGATAATCACAGAAATGATATTAAGATCTGGGGGTGAACAATACTAAGGCTCAGATATACCACACTTAGCTGAGGGGCTTAGATGTGGAGTGATATATCTTATGCTCTATATATTCAGGGCATACGGTTAAGTTCCTGCAAAGACTGGCCTGTATTTTAGGGAGAACGATTATGTAATTTTTAAAAGTACCACATGTTGGCCATGAATTTACTGAGCTTTAATACTCAGCCTCAAAAATCACATAATGGTATTTGTCAGTAATGGGAGTAAATAACTGTGTTTGACATTTTCTTTTGTATAGTCGGTAGTTATTTTTTCTTTTTTTTCCCCAAAGTGATTTTATTGTTGATTTTCAGGGTCTAGAGATCATGCCTGAAAATTTTCCTGGTGACTGTTTTTGTTTTATCTTTTAGATCGATGTGATTGTGACTTTGGGCGGACTTGGAGGACGCTTTGACCAAACAATGGCATCGGTGGAAACGCTTTTTCATGCAACAAATATAACTCCTTTTCCAGTGATAGTTATCCAGGAGTGCTCGCTGATTTACCTGCTTCAACCTGTAAGTGCTGTGAGAAGTTAATTCATAATAAAACTGATCTTCCACCCACCCTGACCCTGTAGGACTTGCACCATTAAATGCTTGTTTTCTTAATTGTATTCTGTAGGGTCAGAGCCTAAGTATAAAATATGCTGCAGGGAAGTGGACAACAAACGATGGGCTCTGCAATCCTGCCTTGGAAAAAATTGTGTTAATTTGTTCAGGATAGATTTGTTTAAATGGGGAGGCACACAGAAGTCCAGAGGGTATAAAAACTGAATTTGGGTAAATAGAAGATTTTGATTTTTAAAAAAAATAAAATATAATAAAATAAAACTTTTTAATTAGATTCCAGTGAGTTTAAATTTAGCACACAGCCCTTTTGCATGTTGAGTAGCAATAAGGGTGTCTGCAGTAAGAGAAACAAAAGAAAGATGTAAGAGGGAGTTCCTGACAAACACATCAGGCAGAGCTCTTATGTGGTCTGAGTGGTACAGTTCATTATGGTGGGAATCCAACTAGCATCAACGAGGGAATTTATTTAAGATGTGTTATTTTTGTGGTTTTTCAGGTCTGTTATTCCATTTATTGATTTATAAAATAACACACACAAAAGATCTTGCTGGGCTTCTGCTTTTAAGATTTAAATTAAAGGCAAATCTAAGCATCAAAGAGTTTTCTCTAACAGTGATTCATTTATTTGTTTGGAAATGCCTTTTCCTGATGTCAGGGTTTCTAGAAGCTTAACTAACTTTCCCATTTTCTCTTGGAAAGCTTATTTCATTAAAATAAATAATATTCACAGATAAATTTGAGAAAATCCTGTACCACACGTGCTTCATTGTAATTTGAGAAAAGCATTAATAAGGTTCTATGAGATTATAGATTTAAATCCACAGGGGCAGATGCTGTATTAACAACTTTGAAGCACTGTGTCTGCAGGAAAGATAGTAGGCATAGGAGCTCATTTGCTACTGTGATGAGGAATGACTGTGATCATTAGTTGCACAGCTACATGGGTAGAGGCAGCAGAGGGAGGAGGAAAGAGGGCGAAAGGGTAACTGGTTAAAATCTGAAAGTGAGAAGTAACTCGCTTGTGATTGACCCGTGAGTGCAGTACTTCACTGACCACTGTAAATTAATTTTAGGGTATTTTTAAAAACATACTGAAAAGCTGAAGAAAGTTGGAGAATTCCCAATTTAGCTTACAAAACACTTACTTGGACTGGAAAGACCTTTCATTCTTTTCATTCATTTTTTCCATAAGTGGCTTTAAAATGCCATGCCTAAAGTTGCTTTCAGAAAAGTATTCAATGAATAATTAAATCCTTTGTAACTTGGAAAAAAAATCATAATCTGTGCATCTAAATAAAAATGACAGGTTGCTAATTGTTTGGGCTTGCTGGAAAATTCTTTATGTTCTGTTTCTAATAATGCCATATGAGAAGTATGTAATACTTTTTTGTTGGTGGAGAGAGTTCCACAGGATATTATTTCTTTCTGCAGTTTCTGGCTGTCAGTCTGCATTGCCAGTAACTGAATTCTGTAACTTCAGGCTGTTTCTAGCTTTCATAAATAAAGGGCATATATAGCGGGCAGGCCGTTTAAACAATCTTAATGCTAACTTTGACACAAAATTGCTTTTCATTGTTGGTTTAAACTCGTCACTGTCAGCATCTTCAGTCAACTGTCATGGTACCTCCAGATAATAATATTAATCCTGTGTAGTTTGGATAAAAATTGAGTGAGTAGTGTATACACAGAAAGAAACCAGGGTCCTAAACTTGGAAGTAGTCTTTTTTTGTACAGAGTTCAGTGTGATATTTTTCTCTTGTAAACAGGCACAATCATGGCATTCTCTCTTTTTTTCCCCTCTCTCCTTTGTAATTTAAAATCAAGGTAGGAGGGCGTTGAACACAGTGGGAGACCCACTGACTTTTTGAAATGCAAGTCTGGAAACTGTGCAACAAATGAAGCAAGGTTTTGAGATTCAAATGCTAATGCAAATGATAAAGTTAAGAGCATCATGGTTTTTCTATAAAAAGTAGATCTGAAACCTTTCTCTCTTAGGGAAGAAGAATCTGATCTTTAATGGATTCTTTCAATAAAATGTATAAGCAAAATGTAGCCATGTTTTTGTCAAAATAATGTTAGCCTTCCACTCACTATAGGCGGGACTAGTATTGGTTCTCTGTCATATGTACTTGGGCAGGGGCTAAAATATTTGGATAGGGCAGAGAAACTATTAATCCCATAGACAGCCCTAAGATGGATACAAAGGGGGAAAAAAAAGTCAAGCTGCAGAATTTGTAGTTAGGAATGCAGAAACTAAGAGGAAGACTGTGTGAGTAGATACCTAAGTACACCACAAAATCTATTAAGTAATTGCTCTGAAGGAGGGTTATGTCATATTATTACAACGTTGATATAGAGGAGTATAGCAGAAGAAATATATCAATATTTAACAGGCTTGTAAAGGTCCACAGTGTTGTAGGAAACAGGCTTATAGACTTGCTAAGAGTCTTCAGGGTGATAGAAGGAAGATAGCAAGGACAAAGCCCAATTTGGAATCCACTGCAGACTACCAAGCAAGAAGAACCAGGTAAACAAAGCCATTTTTCATCAGCCAATAAAATTATTCAAGTACTGAATGTAAGGGTATTTGGCATTTTGAGTACTGAGGCCTCTCTTGGGAAATAGATGGACAGACAGTGCAATATATTTTTGCAATATATTGGTAAAAATGTTTTGGCATGGAAAGTAAAGAAAACTACAAGGAATTAAACTCTTACATTCATTTCTGACCTGTAAGGATGAACTATTCTGAGAGGTGGAGAAGAGAAAAAAGTTGGGAAGAATTATACCCCATAAATGTCTGTCACCAGGGACTCTATGGAGAAATTGAGTGGTAGGCTGAGATCTAGGTATACCCTGCAGGTATCTAAATTTAGATAAATGAATTCCAATATAGATCAAATTAGTAAACAAGTATTTAAGAAAAGAAAGTGGGCATGAAATGAGGTGCTTCTATGGAAGAGCCCAAGCAATGAGAACATAGTCTGTAACTACAGAAGTTGTAAGCTGACAGCGAAAGGTTTTCTCTCGTCTGAACGGGAAGGGAAAACTAGTAACAAACAGCCTAAATTTAATGCATCTTTTGCTCAGTCTTCACTAAAGCAAAATATCCCTTTGAGCAGATAACGAACACAGTTAATATTGGTGCCAAAGTCTGAAGACTTTAAATTGCTTCAGAGAAAAAGCAAATAAGAGATTGAGCTGCCTTTGATTTTTGCCAACTCCAAGGGTTGTTAGTTTTTGTGTGCCATGCAACACTAATTAGGAGTCAGAAATAAGGAGACTGTGTAAGAATTCCAGGAGGTGATGCTTGCTCTGAAGCATTTTCTAATGTGATGATTGGAATTTTAAAAAGAAGAAAGAAGAAAAAAAAGAAAGAAAAGTACCTCTGTACTGAACAGCCATCATATTTCTTTCTGAAGTGGGGGGAGGGAGGAAAGCCTGAATTCTTAATAAGGAGTAATCACTCGTTATAAGCAGGATATTTTATGCAACAGTCCATACGTTTCATGCTTGAAATTTTGGTAATATCAATTACCATTAGAATATAGCCTGGCTGAAGAGCGTTAGGACTTTAGAGTCATGTTTGTCATGCTAGCCATGCTCAGTATGAATGGCTTAAGGCTTCACATACATACTTTCTCATTTTCTGGTAGTGTGCTTCTCAGGAGTACAGAAACATTAGCTTCTGTACACTGAGCATAAATTATCTTTTATCTGTGAGTTTTATGGCAGTTTGTAATACAAGGTAATAGGATTTATGACCAAGAAATGAGAAGATGTCCAAGAGTTAATGAGGCCTGTCTTTTACATTATACTGAGCAGTTCAGTGTTCCCCACACAGGATTCCAGCCCTGGGATGTAGGGGAGAAGAATTGCTACCTACACATGAAAATGTGTTACAGCAGCATATTTTTGTCAGTTAGCTAACTCTTTTGAAAGAGTATGTTAATGCTTCGATAACTCTTTTTCTTGCACACAGCATTTCTTGTGAGTGCATGCCTGCCTTCCCCATGAGAAATGATGAATAATTTAATATCATAGATAGTAGTCCAGCAGCTAAATATGGGCAATAAAAATCTAGAGTCCCACCCCTTATTCTTGGCTCTTTACTACCTTTTCATTGAAGAGAGGTAAATTGTATAGGCTTTTGATCTCACAGTCTCCTAGTTTGTAAATTGGATAAAACCCACATCTTTCTCTGAATGGGTACTGTGAGGCTCGTTTAGTTTTTTACAAAACGCCATTACATTCTCAGCTCTGCACCGAGGTGGAACATAGTATTAAGGTAATAGTAACAACAGTATTAATAAGGCCCTTAATTAACATAAATATTGCCATACAGTAGGCTGTGCAGTTAATTAGCATGGTCCCAAGCACAGTTTTAGTGGGAGCCAGCTATCATTCTTGTAGACAGTGCCTGGGCACAGTTTGGGGTTAGCTCAGGCCAGTAACTTCTTACTAAGTGTTTGGAGGGTACCACCTTGTCTTGCGGACAAGAGGGAACAGCATATGCATATGAGCAGTGCTGTGCCAGGCGACTTGAGGTCCGGAGAGTATCACCTGAATTGTTTTGCAGATGCAGGCAGAGTGACTAGGCATGGAGATCTGCTCCTAGATGGGGACATTGCAATAGATACAAGTGATACCTATATCTTAGATATAAGTCTTGTACCTTATGGTACTTTTTCTATGACAAAGCCAGCCATTCAGCTGGACAGAAACACTGCTAAAGTAAAAAATAATAACAATTGAAAAGTCTTACTCAAGCCCTTCTCTGGGAACCTGACTCCTTCACAGAAACCCTTGCAGAAAGGGTTTTTGTGTTTCCAGAGCTTCAGTAGCACATTTAAATGGCTTCTCAGAAAAAAAAAAAAAAAAAAAAAAAAAGTTGCTATGTTGGTAGTTTAGCTGCCTTAGTTTCCTTCTTTGGTAAGAAATTTGAGGATTTGGTTGTAGCTCAACTTCTGTTCTTAAAATAAGACTGGTAGAGTTAGAGCCTGTGTTTTTCTTCTTCCCTGGGAAAAGCCAGCTGGGTTAATGATCATTCAGGCAGTCTTATAATGTGGTTTTATAGTGGGCCTGTGTAAATGGGACCTTCAAAAGGCTCCAAGACCAAGTGACTCAGGTTTATTTCATGGTAATTTATAGCTATGAAGTGGTGTTTCTTCATGTTTACCACAGGATTTCTGTGTTTTAGTGGATATTGGAGATCCAAATTTAATTCATTTTTGTCAATCACATCTTGACCTGGGGAAGATTTACTTGCTATCTTGCTTCTCACTGTTACAAAAGGAAAACTTTAGTGGGATTTTCTTTTAACAGCTAAATTCTTTATAACTTAGTTCTATTCCAGCATCAGCAAATGTGTAGTATGAATTACACAAAGCTTATGTAGTATCTTAGAAATAATTATTAGCTTTTGAAACATTCATATCCTTTCAAGCAGTTTATTTAGCATCAGTTAAAAGTGCAGTCTGCATCAACTTTATGAAATATTTGGAATTATGTGGATTTTTCATGGACTTTTTTGCAGAGGATGACATCTAATAGTTGTGGATTACTTCTGTAGAATGAGGACATATGCCAAATATTTTTTTTTTATGTCTTATCCTACAGCCTTTGCTTAGAAGAACAGATCACAACAAAATCATAAGTCAATTTGTTAGCTTGCAGACAACCACTTTAAAAAAACCCTAATCTTTCAGAGAGGAAAGGAAAATACCAGACCATCATTGCCAAGTGAGAAACAATAGTCTTTACTGAATGAGATTTTCATCTGCTCATAATTCTTAAGAAACAAGTAATACTCTATAGCAGGATATGTTAATCACACAACTGTTCTTAAATTCTCGTCTTAATGGTTGTCTGCAGGAGAAGATGATATAGGAGTCTAATTGTATTACTTATGTATTTCTAAATTCTGGAGTCATGCAGTTTGATTCTGAATCAGTATTGGGTGTTTGGTAAGTTTCAACTGTTCTGCTCTCAAAATTTTTCAGTCTTTGTCCAGGTTTTTAGTCACTACAGCAGATGATGAATGATCATCTAGGAGAATCTTCACCCTCAATAAAACTCTTCCAATGAGGTTCCTGCTCTCTGTTGTTTCCCCTAGCTGTTGTAATATTATTTTGTTAATATGATAATATCTATTTTGCTGCTTTATGGAAACCACAAGACATTTTCTGTTACAAATCTAGTTTTCTTAGAGCTGGGTTTTTTCCAAAACCTGTCAATTACTTGTGTTTCCTTTCCAGTATTTTAACTTGCTGTGTGTTCATTTAATCTTTCTTCTCTAACTGTTGTGGTTTAACCCGGCAGGCAGCTAAACACCACACAGCCGCTCACTCACTCTCCCTGCTCCCCAGTGGGATGGGGGAGAGAATCGGGAGAAAAAAAAAAAGTAAAATTCATGGATTGAGATAAAGACAGTTTAATAGAACAGCAGAGAAAGAGAAAATAATAATAATAATAATAGTAATATACAAATCAAGTGATGCACAAAGCAATTGCTCAGCACCCGCTGATCACAGCCCAGCCAGTCCCTGAGCAGCGATCGCTGCCCCCCAGCCAACTCCCCCAGTTTCTATACTGAGCGTGACACCATATGGTATGGAATAGCCCTTTGGGCAGTTTGGGTCAGCTGTCCTGCCTGCGTTCCCTCCCAGCTTCTTGCGCACCTGGCAGAGCATGGGAAGCTGAAAAGTCCTTGACTAGACTAAACACTACTGAGCAACAACTAAAACATCAGCATGTTACCAACTTTACTCTCATCCCAAATCCAAAACACAGCACTATGCCAGCTACTAGGAAGAAAATGAACTCTATCCCAGCTGAAACCAGGACAGTAACTAAAGAGGACAAAGCTGGAGTATGCGTGCACGTATGTGTTCATTCTAGTTTTGTTTGTTTTTTTTTCCAGGTAGGACTTTGATCCTATACGGGGATTTTGTAGCAAGCTAAAGAAGCCTCGAAGATATTTTAAAAGACTGTTAATATGGAATCCAAATTTGATCAACAGAATTAAATACTTTGTACATAATTTAATAAGCTTTCTATAAGGTGCTGTATTTTTCTAGGTTAAAAAAGAAAAATTATTCAAATGCTTGTCTCTATGGAAGTCTCATAGACTGGTACTTTATAGATTGATTTTGTAGTATTTTTATGATTATTGCTGTGGTTTAAAATATTTTTCTACCACCTGACACCTAGAGGGAGTAATACAATGTTTTGAAGTTTCTTAACCATTAGACGTAGAGGACTGAGGGGCCTAGAGGGTATCCTGGTTTCAGCTGTTTACACTAGTCAAGGACTTTTCAGCTTCCCATGCTCTGCCAGGTGCACAAGAAGCTGGGAGGGAATGCAGGCAGGACAGCAGATCCCAATTAGCTTCAGGGCTATTCCATACCACCTGATGTCAAGCTCAGTATATAAACTGGGGGAGTTGGCTGGGGGAAGGAGTGATTGCTTCTGGGGGACAGGCTGGGCATCGGGTGGTGAGCAGTTACATTGTGTATCACTTGTTTTGTATATTCTATTATTATTTTCTCTTTCTCTGCTGTTCTATTAAACTGCCTTTATCTCACCCCACGGGTTTTAGGGTTTGGTTTTTTTTCTTCTCCCTGGTTCTGTCCCCTATTCCACTGGGGTAGGGGGAGGGTGAGCGAGCAGCTGTGTGGTGCTTGGTTGCCAATTGGGGTTAAACCACAGCAGAGGGTTAATTATTAACACTTGCTGTGACTTGCCTGATCGGAGGCCACTCCCCTTACTGACTAACCATCATACAGCAAGATCTGATTTTCTCTTTCTAATCTTGTTTCTTCTTTCCTTTTTTTTTTTTCCCCCCTCTGGATTTTTCTTGGATTCCATCAACTGTCTTTTCTTGGCACATCATGATATCTTAATCTTTTGGTTTAGTTTTGTAAAAAATACTCGTGCTTTAACTTAAGCAGCCACTGCTGCCCTGGAGATTTTTCCCAGGATTTGTCTCCTCCCAGCAGTTACAATTCTATGCTATGAAGCAATAATTCATCAATGCCCTTTTGTCCTTCTGGCTTCATCTATTTCTCTTGGGTTTCACAGTACTTCCTCTTGATTCTGCAGTTGTACCAATGACCCAAGTGGCCTCATCTGTGTAATATTGGAAACTGTTGGGGTGATGTCTACTGCAGCATGCCTATGCATCACCCTTAAATTATTGCCGAGTTATAACTCTTTGTTCAGTTTTATTGTGTTAGCCCAGATTTCTCAAGTCCTAGGATTCTGTGCTCCCCACTAAGCGACACTGTCTCTCTGAAGGCACCTTACTGCCTTGCTTGAGGTGAATTTCACCGAAGTTTTGTAGTAAGAGCTTTCCTCTTTGAGTGTTAAACAGATTCCAGTGATAGTTTGGGGGTATGGGATTTTTTCCATTTTCTCCCTTCCTAGTATTACAGAAAGTTCTGTAGGGAAACCAACAGGTATCAGAAGTCTGTAATCTGTGACAGAGCCTCCTCTGGAAAGAAAAAGAATGTCTGGAAAATATTTTATTGCATACAATTAAAAATATAGCAGGGAAAATAAATATTATTGTTCCTACACTGAATGTAAATGACAGTAAAAACTGAAGTGGTAGTAGGTGATAAATTATTATCTACTACAAAAATAGAAAAAATCAGAATGCTGAATACTTAATGGTTGACCAAGCCTGAAGGGTTGGTAGATTGCTTTAGAGGAAAACTTAAAAATGGTCCTTTCTGCTCACATCTGAGTACTGGCATTAGTGGAAGTTGCAGAAGGTTAGCATCTGTGTTCTGGCCTCAATTTTATTTGAAAATATGTTATCTCTTAAATTCAGTCACTTTATGAAATTGCTTAGGCTTTTCCAGTCTCTTACAGTATCATTGTTAATTCCGTATCTGCCAGGGCAGTGGTGTCAACTGTATGGATTTTCTATGTTTACACTTATTGTTAAAAAAGGATCAGTGCAGAAGAATTATAATATTTCGTAATATCTGAGGTTCTAGGGAAAATGCTGTACTACCCTGATAAACAAGATTTAGCTAGAACTATTCAGCTTTGCCATGGGAAGTAATTTACTTTGCAATCCGAATATTGTTCGTGTTGGTAACAACTGGTTACATTGCTTCAGCACTCTCTGTGCTGTAACAGCATCCCAAGAAGAGATGGTGATAAGCGATTGGGTTCTTCAGTGTCCTTTAAGACTGTAATGTGTCTGTCACTCTCATATCAACTGCAATCAAAAATACCTGCCAACAGTGCAGTTGGGCCCAATGACCTTCATGGGAGCATGGGCTTCCTACTCCTAATCCTAAAATCAAGGTATTTGGAGCGAATGTGTTCATGTTAAAAGCAAGAAAAGGAGTCTGGAAGCTTGTGACTTGGCAGCAGAAGAAAGGCTCCTTCTCCATCCTCAGATCTAATTTTACAGAATTGGTACATTGCCCTAATAGCCAATGAAAGGGAACGAGCTCCTTCTGGGAGAACCATCTGAGTGTTAGCAGCAGGTGGAAGCAGCAGGTAACAGTGATTGGAGATATCCTTCTGCAGGAGATGAAGGCAGACCCATCTGCTGACCAGACATGCTATCACAGGAGTTGTGTTGCTTGGCAAGGGCCTGGAACCAGGATGTTGCAGAGAGACTTCTAAGGCTTGTTTGGCCCTTGGACTGTTACCTCTTGCTGCTCATCTATGTGGCTACCAGTGATACTGCCAAGGGAATTCTGAAGTAAATGAAGACAGACTGCAGAGCTCTTTAGGCAAAGGTGAGCCTACATGCAAGCCTAGGCAGAGTTTTCCTCAGTCCTGCAGTTGAGGAGGAAATGCTCAGTTAGGTGTAGATGCAACCTGTTAGTTAAAGGCTGGTTATGTAGCTGGTGTCACAAGAAGTGCTTTGACTTTTATGATTACAAGTTCCTCGTAGGAATGAGAACTGCTGGTGAGAGACAGGATCCATTTGCCAAAGCAAGAAAGGAACATCTTTTGCCAACAGTCTGGCCAACCTGATGAGAAGGGTTTTAAACTGGGTTATATTGAAGGATGGAGATGACAACTTATGGTTAGGGGTGATAGTTTCAAGGGGCGGAGGAACGGAGTGAGAGAGCTCTTAGGAAAGATAAAACAAGTCAAAAGAAAACCCATCTTGAGTGGCTGTCACAAACGCATGCAGCCTAGGAAACAAACAGGAGGAGCTAGAGCTCCATGTATGGACACAGAACTGTGAAATCATTGGAATGACTGAGAAGTGGGGTGGGGTAGCTCATATGGCTGGAGATCTGTGACCGTGAGATAGCAGCTCTTTGTAAAACACAGGCAAGGAAGAAGAGGAGAGTGGTGACCATTTTTGGGAGTGAGCAGTTCATAGTAGAAGGGATCCTGTCAGAGGCAGCTCTGAATATCAAAGCATCAGGTTCAGTGGAGGGTCACCAAGATGGCTGGGGGCTGGAGCATGTG
Source organism: Scopus umbretta (assembly GCA_013400535.1). Taxonomy (NCBI): domain Eukaryota; kingdom Metazoa; phylum Chordata; class Aves; order Pelecaniformes; family Scopidae; genus Scopus; species Scopus umbretta. The sequence continues at coordinate 18,800 of VZTL01030515.1, forward strand.
ACCAGAGAGACAAGGCTGAGGATACTGGACTTCCTCAGCCTGGAGATCAGAAGGCTTTGGGGAGTCCTAATAGCAGTCTTCTAGAATCTGTGAGGGGGTTATCAAGAAGACAAAGTCAGGCTTTTTCCTGAGGTGTACAGCAGATGAGAGACAGTGGCCCTAACCTGAAACAGTCTGTTAACTATATGGACAAATTCTTACTATGAAGATAATTACATACAGGAATAGGTTGCCCAGGGAATCTCTGGCCCTGGCAAAGTTCAAAACCCGATTGGAAGGCTGCACTGAATGACCTCCTGAGACCCCTTCCCACCTAAATGATTCTGGGACTGGAGATACAAATAGATTGAATGCGGGTGTTGGAGCCATTGTACAAGTATCTGTTGAGAAGAATCTGGAATCTCCTGATACAGAAGACTATGTGGCCATGTTCAAACATAGTAGGTCTGTCCACTCTGACCTCCGTTCATGTTTTTGTTACCTTACAAGGGGAGATTTTTTTTAGTCTCTTGTGTAACCTCTCAGAAAAAGTGCTGAAAGGAGAAATGATTGCTGTGTCTAAATGCACTGAAGGAGTAAATGCCAGGGAGATAAACAGTCCGTTTCAGCTCAAGGCCAATGTCAGAACAAGAGTAAATTGCTTTAAACCAATGATGGATAAATTTCCATTGGAAATTAGGAAAAAAGTCCTTAATCATTGGTCTGATGAGATTCCGCACCAGTTTTCCAAAAGGGAGTAATAAGGAGGGGGGGAACAGTTAGAAACAGAGCCCACTATGTCAATTTTATATTCCCAACTGTATTCCCAAAAAAAGTGAACAAAAAACTTTCAAAAGTTGCCAACGTATGACCTTATGTAGGCATTGTGTTTCCAGCTGTCTTTCATTTCCTTTTTTTTAAACTTGAAGCCTGGCAGTCACGTTAGTCATTTTGAATCATGGTGGTCTGTGGCCAGCCTTTTAGCAGTGCCAGTTTGCAAACGGTTAGCATCAGCCCCAGCCATGGAGTCTGTTTCACAATTTCATGTTTTATTTACTATATCTGGAAATCTAGGCATTGCTTTTGTGTATGCTGTAAGAAATCACAGATATCCAAAGGTGGTTTAGCAATTGGGGAAGTTTTATTAGTGTGAAAGTGTTTACCTTCTGGCTAGTAATGTTACAAGTACAGAATAAATTTAAGCATATGGCAAAGCATATTAATGAAATTTAAGCATGTGCTTAAGCACTTCATTGAATTCTGGTCCACAGATCTGGTGTATAATTCCAAGTTAAGATGTCTCTGCATTTTCCCATCCACATGACAGCCAGTGATGCTTCATAGGGAGTATCTGCATTTCTGTGGCATCAACATCTGTTTCTGAATGGTTAATTTTCATTAAAAGTTCCCATCCGTTGTTAATTGAATTACGGCCTTCCATTTCAGCAATGTCAGTTACCTGAGGGAGAGGAAGGAGCTACACCCAGAGGGGAACCCTTTTCTTCTGATCAAAGACTAAATTATCAGATTGGATAATAATTAGCTTGCAGAATTCTCTACTAGTAACTCAGTGTTGGCAATGAAATGTGCCCTTGCGTTACGAGTCTGAGGTCTTCCTACCTCACAGCAATGTAAAGATTTTTAGATATATGCATCTAAAAGCTGCATTGCAGCAGGTATCTCTCCTTAGGCTCTTAATAATGAGGTCACCTTGTTCAGCCCTTTCTCAGCTATCACTTTCCTTTTGGGGCAGGGAAAAGAGGAAGCCTTG
>VZTL01030515.1:21497-37267 GCA_013400535.1 Scopus umbretta
TTTGTACTTAAACCTACTTCCAGATTACTGTACTAAATGCATTCTCTGTCTTCTTGGGGAGGTATTGTGAAGCTGATGATTTAGAAAACAGGTTTTCCAACAACAGTCTAGGTAGTTTTTAAGTGCTTCCAGTATGGAAGCACACTGAACTGTCAAAGATATACCTAGAAATCTCTAAGGAGATAAAATACTTAAACGTTCATTTTTTTAATTCTAAGTCACCTGGGAAAGTGAACCAGTTTTAGCTATTTAGTGTAGTCTGTTAAAAGGCATTAAATGGTCAGAAATAACTGTCAGAACTATGGTAAGCTGACTGACATTGGTAATAAAATTCAAATGTGCAGCTGAGGTGTTCCTCCTCCTAATTTATGCTCTTTTGTGGCAAGGACAGTAGTGTTCACAAGCATCAGCCTGAGCCACGGTCTTCAGATAATGGAGCAGATGTAATTGCCCATTTCTGTAGGCTTGGAAACCCATGCATAATGACGTTCACATCTCTCATCCTGAAAGACGGTAGCAGCTCCTGTTTCTTAGACAGGCTGCGGCAACCCCTGCAGTTTAGTGAAACTAACACCCTGTTGGTGTCTCCTGGAAGCCCACAGGCGTCTCTCCCACCAAGAGCCTGCATCTGGTTGCTCCCATGCAGACTTCACTTTCAGCTGCAAGACGGAGAACAAGATCTTCTCACCCTGAAGTTTGGTAGTGTTTCTCCATGGGACTCTAGAAATGCAGGGTGATTTTAAGGCCACTGTTTTGTAACTGGACATTATCTTCTCATCCAAGGGATAAAAATCCAATGGTGAGTAAGCTAGAGCTTACCTGAAGATGCTTTCTCTTGACATTGTTTGGATAATTCCTACTTTATAGTCATCTTGGAGAGGGGGAAATGGCGGTGAAGTAAATCTGAAAATAAGCCTAGTATTTAGACGTGCTTGTTACTGGTCTGTACAGTTTTATACTAGAGTGTGGTACAACAGTAGCATGATTTCTTTCCTTCAGATCATACACCTTAAGTCAGATTATTAGGGCTATGTGTATTCTCAAAATTTTTGATCATGAGGGGCAGCTGACATACGAAGTGTTTGGTGGAAATAGTTTTAGAAGAATCCATAAGATGAGGATTAATATCGTACCTCACTTTTCATATAGGCTCTCATCCTCCATTAGTGAATCTTGGACTACACCTCATGTCACACTCTTTAGCTAGATCTCAAGGTATATTACTCTTGTATTACAGAGAGAGAGACAAAGGCATGAGGAAGTGAAATGATTTGCCTAGGTACCCAGAGAGTCAATACCATATTGAAAATTGAATCCAGTTTTCCAGGTTTCTATCTCCAGTGACCTGTCAGCTGGGACCTTTTGTCCCACTTCTTGGTGCTTGTGACTTGATTGGGAATGACCTTTAGAGGTGAGGGAGGTTTTTACCAAAAGATTTAATCCTCTCAGAAAAATCACAAAAGCTCACTTTTCTATAGTAGTCAAAAATTCATTCTAATAACTTTCTTAGGAGAAATTGTGAAGAAGGTGGATAGGTATAAATGAATTAAGCTCAGTTCTTAAGAAACATGAGAAAAATATGAATCTGAGAATGTCATGGCTTAGATTAGCCAAATATATATATATCAATTATAACAACAACTGATGGTTTTTAATGAAGAATATATCCAGAAATGAAAAGAAAAGAAGAGCTTGTCAGGGTCTGGCAGACAATTATTAGAAATCTGCGTCCTTTAGCTTTACGCCCCTGTGCATGAGCAGCGAGTGTTGTGCCATCCAATAAAACACTTCTCATCTCATCAGAATATTACAAGTTCTATTTTGATTGTCATAACAAAAAGCAGTTCACAAGAGACAGTAGAGGATGGATGTTTGTTCCCTCCTGTCTTTTTTTAATGCATTAGAGATGTGTAGGTTAGAAATGCAGAAGGGAAAATGACTATAGCTATCACAGTCTTTCATAGGCGACTGAGCAAAAGAAAATCCTAGGATATCACATAACAGACCTTACAGCAAGATTTGTTCTCATTCTCTGAGGTTTCTAGGAAATTCGTATACCATGTCCCAGTCCAATAAGCTGTCATGAACACAGCCTACTCAAGCATAACAGTATACTGCTACTCCTTCAGTATGTAGTCAGATAAACTTTTGTAGTTGGATGGACAGGCACATTTTCCCCCTTTCTTATCTGGACTAATCTCCAAGTGTAGATGTTGTATAAACCCCTAAGCAAGTAATTGATTCTTTCCTTTTTCAGAAGAGCTGTTGACCTATGCTTTTAAAAAGAGTCCAAATTTCTTGAAATTAGTTTAAAAAATACAGAATTTGAATGCTCATTCACCACTAGTTGTATAGAACCAGAATATATTTCTTTTTTTTTTATTTTTTTCCCCCTGAAATTAAGATGCTTCACAACTATGTGTCAAATAAAGTATTTGAAGTTCAGTGTTCAGCATGGAGGAAGAGACTGAATACACTATGAGAAAATCAGAATCACATCTGTCCTTTCGTAGAGGGAAGACAGAGGAGGTTTTTAAGTGTTGGGTTAGGTCTGTAATCTAGGCCAAGTTAGGCAGTAACTTTGGAAGTGGAGGGAAAACATTTGCACTTAATGCTCTGCAGGAGTGAAGTTGGTGAAAAGATGCAGAGAGAAGAGAGAGGCAACGCAGGTTCTTGCAGATTGTATATGGACCAGAGAGGAAAGTGCTACAGACTTTAGACAGGCTAGAGAAAGAGAGGATGCAATAAACGACATGAAGAACTAATGGAGTATGGATATAGTAATTATCTACTGGGATAAAAATATGAAGTGTTTCTTGCCCTATTGTATTGTTTAGGAAAAATGTTAAGAGATGCTCATAGGATTCACAGGAGATGGAAAAAGAGATTGAAGTGAACTCTAAGGTCATAGCAGAAGTATCTGTTGCAGGTTTCATCTGTGCATGGTCTTCAGGGGATCCAAGTTGTTCTTTGCACTTTACAGTTGTGGACTTCATCAGAAGCTGCAGTAACTCCTGAGGTGACCACCGGGGTCTCAGCTGTTCCACTTGTTAACTTCAGAGAAATACTGCGTAATCGGTGTCTGAATGCAGTGGGTTTCCTGTGAAGGTCTGTGACAGTGTCTAGCAGTTGTATGTGCATGTTGGGTGCACTTTATGTAATGTTACCATGATTGCTCCTCCCTACACACACACAGACTGAAACTCACATTAACTCTGCACGTGGTGTTGACTGCTTCCCCAGGCAGTGTTTATTCATGTAGGGGACAAAATTAGGGGAGAGAGTTCTTCTCTGTTTGATTTATTGGGGAAGAAGGGAGTGATTCTTGGAGATTCATCGCTTTGTTGTTTGGTTTTGATTTTATGTTAAACCAAGGCAAATATTCACCAGTACACCTGTAACGCACTACATTCTGGTATGATGTGTCAGTGCATGGATCATGCACCACCCTGTATAAAAACTGTGTTGTCGCTCACTATTGCTAGTCCAGTATTTGAAAAATCACAGGTGATGTACGCTTGTGTGTAGTATATTATTGCTTAGCACCTAGTATGGGTTACATGGCTAACCTGTGTTCAGAAGAACACTTGTTACATTTTCTCACTGATTGTATAGGCTTTCACTGAGTGAACACTTGCATATGTGCTTATCTCTATTCACCTCCCTAGTCCCAGTTGGATTAGTGAAAATACTTGTTTGAGTTATACGAAATAATCTGGGCCTCTCATTGCAAACTGTGAATTAAAGGAGCAGGACTTTCTTCTTAGACCTCCATAGCTAAGTTGGCACAAATCATGCTCTGGAGACCAGGCACTGTGGCAAGTGCATGGCTAGTGTGGTAGATAGAGACATAGCCAGCTGAGGAGACAGACACAGAAAGACTTAAGAGTCAGAAGCAGAGGGAGGTATACCAGTAGGATGAGCATTTTTTCTACCTGACCCCTGTTTCTGCATCACCAAGCAATGAATTTCCCAGATCGAACACAAACTCTACCATTTCCAAGGACAGAGGAGGTCGTGCAAGGCACACCAGTCTCTGCAAAATGGGCTCATTCATTGAGTGAATATTGAGTGGCACTCAAAAAGTCTGACTTCTTTTCTCCATCCAAAGAAATATTCAAAGGAAATAAACAGAATTGCTTCCAGTCTGTTCCTTACAATTGAATGGCCCTGGTTGAAATAAGTGAGGATCAAACAAAACCAGACTAAAAGATAGAGCTTCTTAGAAGTAATTTCATCTCTGAGTAGCTGACAAGATTTCTGTGAAGAAGTATCACTTAAACATGATATATCATGTAACACATAATGAGGATAGTTTGTTTTAAAGATTGTAGGTCTGTGTGTGTAACTACAAATATATCACAATGATAAAATTAGCCATGTGTGAAAAAGTAAGATTCTCTGACTGTAGGACCTTTCCCTTCCAAAATATTTCAGATTTTTTTCTACTGTGTGGGTGTGTTCTTACATACCTGGAGAAAATTACATAGTTCTAAAAATTGTTATCCAATAAAGAACATTTTGCTGAGTTTCATTATAGACCCATAATATGTTCTCAAAAATGGAACATGATTTTTGAAGAGGAATTTATTAACCATGGTGTTATAACTGTTATGCTCCCAGGAATATGATGAATGGAAAGAATATGCTTATAAGTCATTTGGGGACAGTGTTTTGTGCCACTTTTTTATTGTTATGGGGGAGAAAAAATAATATAACGATATCTATTGGAAATTACTTGAAGGCTACTCCATTTGAACTGATTGATGTTTCTGCTGGTTAAAAAGGTGTTTCCATTTTCTGATATTGAGACAAATTAGATAAAAACTGAAAAGTGTTTTAAAATATCACTTTCATCTAGACAGAAGTGCAAACACAGGTCTGTTCTTGTGAACTGTAAAGAAGCAGAGCTAAAACAGTCTCAGTCTTCTCCAAATGTCTACCTGTACATGTTTTTTAAAAGGAAAAATAAATAAAAAATTTGCTTTACAACAGGAATATCCCAAAGACATCTGTCCTAGAAATATATGCACAACTTTAGGATTGTGTGTGCTGCCATTTACTTCAGTAGAATTTTAAAAAAATTAAGTTGTGCAATTTTTAACACTTTCTGGATCTAAGGCGTTGCTCGGACTACAGACATGTTTTATGCACCAGTAGGAAAGTGCACGTGTTTATGAGAAAGCTAATTGGAAAGAGGAAAGTTAGTATTTAGCACTATCCAAACTTATTTCCACGTGGATGAGAAATCTTCCACTTCCCTCAGACACTTGTGTAATTGTGCTGCCCAGAAGAATGCGGTTCTCTGCGGGAGGATAAGACCTCATTTGCAGGAGTTAATTTTTAAAAAGGCTACCTGAGCCCTCCTATCAAATATGGTTCCTGACCCCTCTTTGGTTTAGTTTACTGTATTAGAAATGCTAGAAATAAGCACCTGTATTTCTGTATGTGTGAGTATTAAATGGTGAAAATGAGATTACTGCAATTTTTGAGAACGGATGAGGGTGAAGTTTAACTCCTTATTTCTCTCCTGATTGATATTTATGATGGGTAGGAAATATAGGTGTATTTGTGTACACACGTAATAAAACCACATGGACTTTTATAGTAAAGTATTGAGTTTAAGAGCATTTGTGAGTTCGTTAGATTACCCAGCCACATTTTGGGAGGTTACAGGCAGAACACATTCTGGTAGAAAAACATCCTATTAGACAGCAAACACACACTGTATATGTCATGCATTCTTGTTATTGCTTCCATACTCATTAAAGTTTAAGGCCTTAAAAGACTTGTCAAAAAGTTACGCCAAGCTGAGAAACATTGCCTTGACGTGCCTTAGCTTAGCAAGTCTTACTGGCATTGTTAGCGTTCTGTCTGAGTAGTCAAGAAAAAAACCTACATTGTTCAAGTCACCTGTATGTTTGTCCCCAGTATGCACTTCTTGTTTTTCTTCATTCTTGATATATTTTTCAGAATTGTATACCTTTCTTATGTAACTCTTGTCTAAAATGTGAAGGGTTTTACTTGTACGTATATATGATCCTGATTAGGGAAGGTCAAGTTAGTTCTGAACTTGTCTCCAAGTTCTGGGGAGGTCAGATTGGAGGCTTAGTCCAAGGCCCTCCCTACTGTTCTTTTATTTATGAATAAGAGGTCTTTGTGTAGGCTTCAATCCATATGCTTACTGCAGTGTGAATAGCTAAATTCAAACATGGTTTAACTCCTGTTGCTTTCAGGACATTCTGCTTGATGTAGAGGACAAATAGAAGAATATTCACAGGATAAAGAACGGGGTGTGAATAGAGTAAAAAAACAGAAGAAGAAATTAAGACAGAAGAGAGAGAATAAAGGCATGGGGAATCTATGCTCTGTGTGCTTGTGTATAAATTATATGCCCAGTAGGATTTGACAGCAGTGCTTAGGAGTTTGTGATGCTTTATACATATGGTACATTGTAAGTAAGCACCTGCTCCTAGCAAATAAACAGATCATGGCAGTGTCTTTGTTTCTAAAAAATATAAAGAAACTTTTAAAGGAATTTGGATAGGCTTGAGTCTGAGGTAGAAACGGATGGGGAAAGAGTTTTACAGACAGGAGAGTGTATCATGCCTTTATGTAAATATCCTGTATGTATAACATTACAATACAAAAATTCTATTTGAGTCTAAAGACCACTGTTGTTATAGCTGTCTACAAATACTGTATCGAACCAAATGGGAAACCAGTGGTTTAGGCTGTTGGTCAATACATCTGAACTAAGAATGAAAAAAACATGGGGAGAAGGTGGGAACATTAGCATTAGAAAAATGAATGCTTCTATTTTTAAACAATGTTGTATGTGTAAGTCATTGTTAACATTTTTTCAGTTAACATTTTTTCAGAAAATGTCCAGTGTGACTTACCTGAGCTCCCACTGGGCCCCAGGGAATTTGATGGGGATGTTAGTGAAAGGAGAGGCGATGAGTACAGAGTGCTCTTGAAAACACCCCTCCGAAATTTCACTGATGTGCAGGAGGAACACCACAGGAGCATGACCTACAACAGCCTTTCCTTCCAGTGACATCTCTGGTCTGTGAAATACAGAAAAGGGAGCTTTTTGTAATAAGACCCCCTCCCTCCTCAAGAAAAGTCTTTTCTGTCAGATTTTGCCTGTTCTCTGAAGTATCTTAGACCTAAAATAAACATCAGAACAGTTGGGCATCTTTACACTCTGGTTAGTAAAACAATTTAAAAGTAAAAGCTATTTTTACTGGACCCACTGGTGACAATGTCTTAGGAGTGCTCAAATGAATTTTTATTATTCTGGAAGCAAACTAGAAGCATTAAGGGTTTTTTTGGTGCTTGTCTCTGCCTAAAGAAAATTTTTATGGTCTAGTTAGGTTCTCTTGAAAACAAGCTTTTATAAGTAAATACTCATGGATGATTAACCGTTCTGAAACAAAACTGTGCCAGATGTTTAAAATGCGTGGTGCATGAGGGACAAGGTACGTATATGTTGACTTGAAAGCTAATTTCTACATTTCAGCGCATCTGCAGTGGTTAGCAAAACTGGGGCACCTGCAGATGTACTTCCAAGGACTTGAACTTGGAGGTGTGTCTTTTAATTTAGTTGGTTCTAGTGTTCAGGAGGAAAAAAAAACAAAAAACCTGTGGCATGGTGACGTGGTTTCCTAAGTTTTGCAGTGTAAAGGAAGGATGTCTTAATCAAAGCAGATCTTTCAAGACCAAGACTATTTATAGAAAGTATAAGTGGAACAGACATCAACTGAAGAAATGTCATATGAGGAAACATGGAGAAAAACCTGTTAAATGAGTCTACAGAAACATTTTTTATGTGTTCTTTTACTGTACCCATCAATAAAATACCAATATACTGCTGGCTGGTTACTTGTCACTATAAGAAAAAACAATTGGATTTTGGAAATTGATTTTCTTAGAAAAGCATGCAGAAATCATAGTTTCAGGTAAGTATTTCACACACTAATTTGACTTTTATCATTCATTCTTATTTCAAGCATAATTTGTGTGGCAGTATACAGTCTGTAATTAATGCAGTGGACTCGGTTGAATAACTTTGTAACTGACAAGAGACGGTCCTTTTTGACCTTCATTTTAATACTGCAAAATTAGGCAAAATGAAACAACTTCTGCGAAAAAATGAATAAAAGATGGTTCAGAAGATGTCCTTTTTCAATAAAATAACAATATTCTGTTTGATGATCCATTAGTCACTGATAGCTGGTCTAATTTTTTGGTGGGAAAAGCAAATAATTTTTTGTGACCTTTTGTTTCTGCTTGACTTGTAAGAGAGTCTGATTTTATTTTTTTTTAATTATTTCTATCTTCTGCTTTAGAAATACTAGATCTCGTGCAGGAGGATATGAGAGTTCTAATTGCAAACTTTTTCTACCCCTTATATATACTAATTTCATGAGCCTTTTTTTTTTTTTTGCTGCATAGGAGTAATGTGAGAGCATGGACGTCTGGGGTGTGGTGAGGGCTGGGGTTCCCTGGGCACCAGGAGCTCTGGGGGCCCTGTCCAGGCAGGGCCTGGCAGCCCAACCCATCCCACCACCCCAGCTGGGTGGCAGCCCCAACCCTGAGTATCTGCCATCTCCCTGGGGATGGAGAAGGGACAGGACATGGGCCATGGGGACCTGGTGTTGCTGGGGCAGGGACTGACAGCCCCAGGTCCTGACATGGGGTCCTGGGCTGCAGGCAGGGTGGGGGGAGCCCCAGGGACAGTCAGGGCTGGCAGTGCCTTAGGGCCCTGACAGGGTGGTGGGAAGGGGATCTGGTATTCAAAATCAGTGATGTGTTTATCAGTGAGTTCACCTGAGAGGGAGCTCCAGGTGCTTTTTGTTGCTGCATGAGTCAGGCCCTCCCCTCTGCATACACAGCTTTTCCACAAAGACCCCCATCCTAGGGTCTGCTTGTTACTGCTGTGTGCTGGTAGAATTGCAGCTGGCTCCTTTATTCAGCCTTTCTGGGCTCTGGAGGGCCGATAACGTGTTGCATGAGAGGCTATGTGATGACTGGTGAGAGATGTCGCATTGCCTTGACAACAAGTACATTTTAAGTCTGCTGATTGACACTTTACTTACTTCCCTTCCTTATAGTTTTATGAAACCTGCTGGTTTTCAGACAATGGAAAGAGATTTTCTCAGGAATGTGAACCCTGGGTCAAAAGAGTTATTTACACAAGGGAAAAAAACTCAGCAGACCCATGCGCTGCATGGAAGCGTAAGGTTCATCAGCGGCAGCGTGTTCATGGCACTCGGAGGCAATTACTAATAATCTTGTTTGAATATGAAAATGAATGGAGTCATTCATGTTGCTCAGTGTAGGTTTGGGTTTTTTCTTTCTGTTTCCAGCGGGTGAGGGACCTCTCCCCATCAGGCAGGTATTGTGGAGCTGATCTTTAGACAGCTACAGAAAAAGCGTCCTGTGGTGCCTTTCCCTGCCTCTGGTTAATAATAGCGAATCTGAAAGCGGGAAGGGACTGAATGGGTTACCCACATGCCTGTCGTGCTTGCCAGCTAACTTTCTTATTTATACAGGGAACCCTGTGAGAATTTTCTGAGGGGGGTAAATTTGTGTTTCAAATTAAAAACAATGAGCAAGTCTCCTTTGGGTTAGACAGGGACTGCCAGAAGTAGAAATGTAAATGCCTTTTAAGGGTCTAAGATATATTGATTTCTTTGTTTTCCTTTCAAGTTGAGTTTGCTGAAGCGTCTGCAGCATATTTTGGTAGCGATTCAAATCCATGGTTGTTGGATGAATCTATGGAAGGAAAAAAAAATAAAAATCACATCTTCCAGTCATTGAAATTTATGGTAAAACATTGCCTTGCAATGAAACTAGAAAGATTTGGCCTGTGGCCTGCTGGGTTTTAGTTGTGCCGCATAATTACGTGCAGTACTGTTCACACAAACTGAGACTGACTGCATGCCAGTAATTTGCAGAAGTCATTAACGAGGTTTTTGGGGAGATGGTGAAAATTAAACATTATCAGCTGGCTGGTTAATGGGCATTTACTGTGTACAATGCTAGTCACTGAAACATAGGGTCTTTCATTCACAAAGTCAGAACAGATTTGTTCATTTTGTTCTGGCTCTGCAGATGGCAGTGTTAAGAGATTATGCATTTTTGGAAATGTCTTGAAATATTTTTGCATGATGATGTGAAAGCAGCAGTGAAGAAGAAATTCTTGAGATGGAATATTAAGATCCTGTTTACCTATGAAGCAGAAAGTACTTGAAAATTTTGGGCATGCTTACCTTTAGTAAATCCTTATGGTGAACTCTACCTTTGGCTGCTGCCCAGCTCTCAGTCTTACAATCACCCAATTTTTTTTTAACAAAAGTCAGAAGCCTTTGTTATGGAAGCAAAAGAAAGGGACCCTACTTCTCTCTTGCTGAACGAATAGGTGCCTACAGCAAATAGTTTTTCATCTCTCAGCTGTGTAGATGGGATCAGTTAGCAGCCTGATTTAGGAACAGTATTATCCTCCTGTACTTCCCATTACATATCCCTAGTATATATCCCGTATTTATGGTACAGCCCACATCTGTGTTCAGATTAAGCTTCAATGTACAGTGAACCAGTTCAAGATGTAACCAGAATTGCCTTTTCTTACACAGCATAGCAGCTTATCTTTAACTTAGAACACATTATAATTTATCTTCCTAAGCAAGGATTTTTTTTCCTTTTCATCATGAGATTGGTATTTAAAAATATGTGTGGTGTGAATGGGATTATAGATATATAGGTGTGGGGATCTGTGTCATACAGTCAGAGGCTTAAGGGCTTTACATTCTGTAAAAATCTAATATCACATTCTAGAGGTCTTTAAATGTTTAAAATTGCAGGTTAACAGTATTTGCAATTAAAAAAAAAAAAAAAAAGTATGCATGGGTAGTGTACCATTTATCATGTGTCCTTTTCTGAATATAGGCAAAAATGCAGTCTCTGACTCCATGGTGTGGAAAAGTTGTACTAAAAAAGTTCACCTTTGGTTTTAGAGAGATTGTCCTTTCCAGGTTTAACTGCACTCGATTTATAGAATGGGCTGTTGAATGTTCAAAACTGTAGAATCCCATTTAAAAAAACAACTTAATTCAATGGGTTATTGAATTAAGAGATCTATGCTAATAAACATCAGATGTGGTAACAGTTCTGTATGCCATATCTGCATACATTGTGGAGAGATAGGCAATTCAGCAAAAATGCAATATAATTTCAGGTGATACCTTGCACTAGATGTATTTACCTCTGATTTTGGAATATGGAGAAAGTGGGTAATTATTCACAAAACCTTTCTGCTTTTGGGTGAAGGCAAAAGGTGTGTGTAGTACATGACTGCTTGTGCACACAAACTTTCCAGTAGAAAACACATTACTAGTTGTCCAGAGGTTTTATACATAAACTGACTATTAGACTTGCATTACTTTCAGTGGTAGTTGGAATAGCTCATAAGAATATATGATAGGCAAAACTTTACTTGGAACGCTTTCTGATTCTCCTGATTTTTAAAAACAAATGTCAGTTTTGACTGCTTAGACATTTCCTTGAACATGCAAATGAGATATATGAAGTATGAGAATATTTAAATCTTACCTATACACATGATGTCTACTGACACAAAGTACACAAGTACAAAAAAGGAAAAGAGTAGGTGTCAAGCTGTGCCCCAAACTGCTTGGTATTTAAAACAAAACCTTCAAACTTAGCCTGGATCTAAGGCTACCTCAGCTGCAGACGTCAGGAAGCACAGTGCTGTTTTAAATTTTACCTGTTAGTAGGTTAAGATGCAATATCCTGAAGCAAGCTTGCTAATTGAGCATGAAACTTTAACTACTGGCACATTTCTTTTGGATGTAGCTGCGGTAACTCTAGGTTAGGGGTAATGACTGAAGTTTAAGTTTTGTTAGGTCTTGCTCTTTCTTTGTTTTCCAGAATAAAAATGTGAAAAATCTCTGGAGTTTTTAAAATTCGTTGAGAAAATCACTAGCTGCTTTGATGAAAACTGCCTGCCGATTACACATCGTGAAGCAAAATTTAAGGATTACACAGTTGATAGCTGCAAAGACAGCAGGTGGAAAAGAAAGGGGGCATGAGCAATGAAGCAGCTAGTAATTTTGACATTAAGACATATGGAAAATTAACCCCTTTGCAAAACAGAACCACCACTAGGTTTATAGCTGCAATTCCCAGATGCCGATGGGGCCTCAGAGACAGAGCTGTCTGTTGTGAGTGACATCTAGACTGAAGACAATCCAGCATCTCAGGAAATTGCTGGGAAGTCTGTGTAATACAGGTCTTGTTTCAGTTTCAGCAGTTTAAAAAATGGATATTCATAGATCCAGCAGATGGGCAAAGAGGCTGTATGGAAGAAATGAGACAAAGATGTATATTTTGGTTTTGTGCACAAGAATCTGGAACACTGAAATTTTCCCACTTTGTTTCTGTTAGATTAATTTACTCTAGAACTAAAATAGACGTACATATTTTCCATAGATATTTCTCCTGTGCTGGTCTGAGAGCAGGCTTCTGCGATGAGTCACATTTTGCAGAAGTTTGCAGTAGTAGAAAAGCAAAATTCTGTATCTTAGCATGGAAAATCTGGGGAAAGCTTGGATTTAAGGTTGGATCCGAACTTTCTGATTGTTCTATATCTGAATTTGTCTTCCCTTACACATGGGTGTAACCATTTCCTAAGAGGAAAATGTGTGTGTTTCTTGAACAATGCAAGGCAGTACCATGTATACTCTGCTTTGAAATGAAGAAACATACGGTTATAATTCAGGAGGAAAGGGAAGGGGAGAGGTTTAGTAAATGAGAAGCTATTTATTTATTCTTTGATCTGATTATTTTTTAGTTCCTTAGTTAAAGTTGAAGTATGCAGCAGTGTAAAACAACAGTAGTTTTATTATTTAAAATCTAGATACACACTAGTAGGTATGACTAAATGGTTATTTTTTGCAATATGTCCTAGTAGCCATGCCCAGCTTTAGTAATAATTTTGAGAGGAATCACCTTGTACAGTGGAGAGATTGCAGATCTATCCATGTACCACTGTTGTTTTTTCCCTGTGTCAGTATTTTTTTTTAATTTCTACTTTTTTTACTTCATTCTATAGCAAGAAAGAAGTTTTACATAGAGAGGATGAGAAAAGATCAAATGGAGCAGAAATACAATGTTTGAATTGTGTTCATTAACTTTGTCGTGGAAAGGGGGAAAGGATCGGAAGAGTGGAAGTAAAAAAACTCATGGGTTGAGGTAAAGACAGTTTAATAGGTAAAGCAAAAGTCGAGCTCACAAGCAAATCAAAACAAGGAATTCATTCACTGCTTCCCATCGGCAGACAGGTGTTCAGCCATCTCCAGGAAAGCAGGGCTCCATCATGCGTAACGGTTACTTGGGAAGACAAAACGCCATCACTCTGAACTTCTCCCCTTCCTCCTTCTTCCCCCAGCTTTATATGCTGAGCATGGTGTCGTGTGGTGTGGGATATCCCTCTGGTCAGCTGGGGTCAGCTGTCCCGGCTGTGTCCCCTCCCAGCTTCTTGTGCACCCCCAGCCTACTCGCTGGTGGGGCGGAGTGAGAAGCAGCAAAGGCCTTGGCTCTGTGTCAGCACGGCTCAGCAGGAATGAAAACATCCCTGTGTTATCAACACTGTTTTCAGCACAAATCCGAAACATAGCCCCATACTAGCAACTATGAAGAAAATTAGCTCTATCCCAGCCAAAACCAGCACAAACTTGTAAGCAGTTCACAAAATACTGCATTTTATAAATTTGGTGTTGAGAAGGTTAAATTTCAGTTTTGGGGGTTGGTGGGTGGGGGGTGTTAGCAGCTCAGTTGCAGTTACTCCTTAAACTAGGTGTAGGCTTCCTGGAAATAAGTCAGGTCTAGCATCTTGTCCTGTGTACTATAGAGCCATCAGACCCAAGCAGCAGTTGGGTCAATTCAGGGTTAGCAGATCCAGTGCTATTGTGCACCTGTGATTCTTCCTTTCAGGAGTCTGTGAGCAGCAGTCAGTATAATGATTTGACACTCTCCTTAAATCAACCTGCTGTGTATTTTAGGATTAACACCAAAACACTTAAGGAAGTTGGTATGCAGACTGTTTGCTGCTTCTAGTTCTGTCAAATGGTTAACCTTAATCTTCTCTGGTGATGGCAGACATATCTTTTCAAATACCCTCAGCAGGTTACTTAACCAACAGCTCCTCCAAAGTGTCTGTCCTCCTTGCCAGAGGGCGGCAGGTACTTCCGTACAACCAGAACCAAACTGTTTGGATCCAGAATTTTATCTGGCATCCTCTGAACCAATATTTTTTATCTAGAGTTAAAAAGTATAGTCTTCACAGTTGTTCATCTCTCCATTATATTGCAACAGTCCCAAACTAACTATTCAAGAATTTATCCTGAGCTGGTGTTTTGTTGCCTGCCTGTTTTCTGTAAAATGTACCATCTAAGATAAACCACAGTATTCATAGACTGTATCATGCCACTGTACAGCATTTACAAATTGCTGCAAAGGACATCACAAAATTGTTTCAAGACATCAAGAATTTGCCTGCCTACATTTTGCTGAATGTAATAATTTGCTACTTTCTGCGAAGGGAGATGATGTTGCCCTCTAACTATTACCACACTTCTCTTAGTCTTCCTTTGTCTCCAGACCCTGTGTCTACCTTAACAAGCAGTGCAGACTAGTAGAAGGAGGTTCTTAGAGCTGAAACACTTTACGGTGGCTGATGCCCCCACTGCACGCGTTTCGGGGTGTTTTGTTTCTAGTCCTAGTCTGGGTCTGTGACTCTGTGAATGCCTGTTTAGTGGGTGGAGTGCTTTAGGTGCTCTTCTGAAGAGCATCTTCCAGTTTAGCTTTGTCCAGAAGGAATTTGCTGTGCATGCTCCAGCTCATTGTGAATCAAACACAGCATGTGGAGACAGTCAAGAGGTTTGATTTAAAAAAACAAAAAAAAAAAACCCGCCCAACAAAATCAGCCAAAAAAACTCACAACGAACCAAAAAAAAAACCCCCACCCTCCCTGATATGAAATAAAATGTTAATGTAAACACACTATGAATTGCCAATAGTAAAAGCCTACTAGTATGTATCTTTCTGTTTTACAGCTTTAAGCCCTTTAAGTTTTCCCCCATTTTATATATAGGTATACTTTTATTTAAATCCCTTACTGCCCCTGAGCAGATTTTTTTTTTTTTTCCCCTCTGTGGAAATTACTTCTGCGATTTCAGCTTGTTCCTTCATTTCAACTCTAATTTTTTGTCTTGTCCCCCACTACCGGATTCAAAGTTACCTTTATGTTGCTGATGTCCCTGGCAGATGTCTTTGTCTGACCTGAATGCTCCTAAGCACCTGTCAGCTTTCNTTGTTTTTTCCCTGTGTCAGTATTTTTTTTTAATTTCTACTTTTTTTACTTCATTCTATAGCAAGAAAGAAGTTTTACATAGAGAGGATGAGAAAAGATCAAATGGAGCAGAAATACAATGTTTGAATTGTGTTCATTAACTTTGTCGTGGAAAGGGGGAAAGGATCGGAAGAGTGGAAGTAAAAAAACTCATGGGTTGAGGTAAAGACAGTTTAATAGGTAAAGCAAAAGTCGAGCTCACAAGCAAATCAAAACAAGGAATTCATTCACTGCTTCCCATCGGCAGACAGGTGTTCAGCCATCTCCAGGAAAGCAGGGCTCCATCATGCGTAACGGTTACTTGGGAAGACAAAACGCCATCACTCTGAAC
>VZTL01030516.1:0-15426 GCA_013400535.1 Scopus umbretta
TCATGTATATGGGAAATAATGCCTTCTCCTGGGGCATCAAAGCAGGAGACTAGACGTGCTGTCAGTGACACAGACTCTATTTCTGATGAGCGAAAAAACCCAAACAACATACTATTGGTACACAGGACAAGTCGCTTTTACTCTGACTTATGTAGGAAAGGGGCAAAGGCTTCAGAGTCAGCCCATGAGGTTCCAAACATCTGATGCCACACCTCCAACATCTCATCCAAGCTTAGGCTGGCTGAGCCCTGAGACAAAAACTATGAAAGACGAACAGCATCAAGAGACATCTTTCAGACAACAGCACTTCTCAGAAGTCCGCTTTTCACAGAAGCTGCTCCTCTGTGCACAGAACCTGAACAGAACCCAACCCCAACAAGAAAGATGGAGCACATGCTGTCCCTTTAACTCTGGCCTCCAAATTATGATTAAGAGCACAGATCATGGAGAGAGTGCTGGATAGTGTTCTTGTGTAAGGGTAACAAAATCAGTCCCCAGCATAAAACCTTCCACAGGGAGTATCACTTGGGTTCTACCACATTTGCACACTGATTAGTGTGAGTTACCCTAGTATCTTTTACACCAAACCCTAACCTAAGAGAGGGTAATTGTTTATGATTCTCTTGCTTTTTTCCTGATTTCTGTATCAATAATATCTGTCACAGAATCATGTGTTACTGGAAATAAACAATGGAGGAGTCACTCCTATGCTAAGTGATTTTCCAAGTCCTACGAAGAAACTTTTCAATATACAGCCAAGCCTGGCCGAGAAACTAAGGAAAAGGTATAATTTACTACTCTCTGGTAATAAATGTATGCAACAAGCCTACACACAACAGGCTGTGTTGGTATTTTCAAATCCATCCTCATTATAGAGATTATAGAAAAATGCAGGTTTCTCTTCAATGATTTTTTTTTCATTTTGCTGCCTCACACATTGCCTTTTTGATAGCTTTTCCTGCTTTAGGGGAAATTCTTCCAAACCTCTAAGATTAATCTTTATGGTAGTCAGTAGCTACAGACATTGGATCTGATAATTTTCTTCTTAAAATTCAAAAGGGAGTTTTGCCATTGAATTTTAACAGAAGTTGGATGATGAAACCCTTTATTATTATTTTTATTTGAGAAAAAATGTTTTCAATTAATTGCCACATGAACATTGGACTCTTAGAGGGGTTAGACTGGAGCAGAGAAGACCGAATGAAATAATAATCTGAAAGTCATTGCTGATGTCAGTTTCTTCTCAAGAAAACAGTAGTGGTATAAAATTCACACATTCACATGCATCATTTATCTGGTTTTGGAGCCAATTTCATAAAGTTTCTTACATTAGTAATGTTTATTTTTACTCTAAACACCAATTTCTTGCCAACTCCTATCACTGCAGGCTAGTTACACATGTTGCAAACCTGCTACCAGCTGGATGAGGAAATTGCTATGCATGCTATCTACTTCGGGAATGGATATGGTCTGGTATATCGGGCTGGGTCAAAAGTCATTGCACAGTTTTAGAAACGGAAAGTCCTAATGACAAATTTGACACGTTAACAATGACAATTTATGTTTCAAGATTCCTTGAGCAAAATTTTCTGATTGCTCAGTAACATTAAGAGTGTCTCTGCTTAAAAGTGTCTGCTAAGAAATACAAATATATATCAGGTAATAATATAAAAACAAACAGTCATCAGAAATTTCACTGGTGCAAATCAAAACTGTGTGCAGACATGCTATTGACTGACAAGGCCTGTTCAAGAAGGAAGTGCAGCACAGTCTGCTGACTGAAATCATATTCAGAGTTCAGCTCACTGAAGAAATGACCACAAAAGCTTTCCCCAAAGGCAAACTTAGAGTTTATTTGCCATGTGAAGTGTTGGCCTCTTCCTTCCGCACTACTGGTATCTGCAAAATGCCACTGAAGTCGATGGAAGTCTGCCTGACTTGTAGACTTTGGGGTTTACCCTCTTAGGTTTTCTTTTTTTAGATTTCTATATGGCTTTTACCTTAAAACTAAATGCCTTGGTCTTGATGCTCGCTCTATGTTACATGAAAGTCATGAACTAAACGCTTGCTCTATGTTACATCAGTGTCATGTAATTGTTTTTGCTGGACCTGCTCCTAGTTAGATGTTTCACTACCATAACTAATAACAGTTGAAATACAGCTTTGTGCAAGAGTCAGAATCCATGAGACCATTATTCCTGCCACTGTCTGCCCTAAAATTTGCTCCAGTGTCTTGCTTCCACACTGCAGCTGCTGACTCTCTGTCAAGCATTCAGGACTATTGTAGCACAGTTCTTCAAGGAAACTTGTATTACAGTTTATGAATAGGAGATTTTATCTATGAAAAGCAAATAGATTTTTGCCTCATATTTCCCAGCTCTGTATTAGCTACCTATTTCACTATCTTTTTATGGCCTTGGTTTGAGAAAATCCTTGAGTCTTTATTTAGGGCCAGGAAACATCCTAATGTCACAAGTTGTTAGCCTGAAGCCTCAATGTATCATCTTTCCCATCTAAAAATGCAAAATGACAAGTAGCCTTATTTCTCTGGGTAATGTCTTCCTGGGGCAGAGAGAGCTCTCATCACATTCATGGGTTTGTGAATGGGGAGAAGGGATGTGAAGTCAACAGGCCAGCAGAAAGTATCATTTCCCCTTCCCATGATACCTAGTTCAAATGATAAGAAAGCTTCCTACAGCCTTTCTGCTACAAGGCTTCAGGCTTCCTGGTATAATAAATCAGTATAAAAGGAAATCCCAGAAGCTTTAAAAAGGACATGCCAAAATTGAAGTGGGATAGTTATCACCAAAAACTCCTTTACCTGTGGCATATCGTACTGCAAAACACATCCTGATGTCGCTCCAAACACTATCCCTCAGAGAAATGGTGCCTCACCAGGACTAATCTGCTTCATAAGGGAATGCAAAGAGAATACATGATTTTCCTCATGGGGAATGGGCCAGACTCCAGGCTTCCTTCAGAAAGGGCACATGTCAACTCTTTTGATAGAAATTAGCAGAAGATCATCTGGATGGGTACAAAAGGCTAGGACTGCCTGTGATTAGGGTACAGCCTAGCAAACGGCAGACCTGGAGTCGAGAGTCTCAGCTTGGTCAGAGGATTTCTGTGTAGTCTTAAAGATGTCACCCATCCTTAAAAGTAGGAGCATCCTGGCAGGACAAACCTGAATGTAGTGGATATTCACACACGGATACATAATCTGTCCATGTCTGTCTCTGCATGAAACTCCATCATCATCTGGATGGGGGAACGCAAGGCTACAGTAAGCCCAGCCTACAGTTTTTCATTCAGCTGCTTCATTCCTGAGAGCAGATAGCCCCTGATACTAGTGGGAGCTTGCCTGAGTAAATCAGTGTGAAAATTAAGAACTAAGTCCTGAAACCACAGTCAGATTTCTCTCTTCTCCTTAATATCATACGCCTTCTTACATCCCAGTCATTCTGCCTTGTTAAGCAATTCAGGGGGGAAAAAAATGCTTCCTCTGCACTTGCTGCATTGTTTCCCTTCTCTCCCCATCTCAAACCAAATTTAGAAAAACAGGTAAATAAGCTGTGTAACTGCCTCTTGCCTCACCATTCCAGCTTGATGCCCTTCACAACAATCCCAGCTGACAGGTTCAGTGCTGAGCTGCACAAAGTGCTTCCTCTCAGCATGGGTGGTCTGAGTCAGTCTGTGCTGAATCTGACAGCTGAGTGCAGTGATATGGATGCAGGGCAACAGGCAGGCTGGGGAGGTGCAGCTTGGATTTCATTTGCTGCGCGTTTGTCTTGAATCCCACAGGCAGGGCATAGCTTGCTGTGACACACTACAAGGCTCAGTGAGCTATTCTCTTCACCTGAGAAGCTAATTCTCCTGTTGTAAACAAATGTTTAGATTAGTAATTCATCCATTCATTTGCAGGGCATCTATCTAACTATCTCTGAATGACTGCAGGATGAGGCATTCAACATTGTTTATCATCTAGGCACAAGGGACTAATCTAAAATATGGGCTTAGCATAGTGTCCAGTGATTTATAACATCAGTAGCTTAGACACTGATACTACAAGTTATTCCAACAAGGCAGACCTTTCCATCTAAGCAGTATCCTCATTAATGAATCAAGGGTGATCGCCTACGAGGCATCTTGAATCAGGGTGGTGGCATAATCACAGATGCTATGGGAGTTTGCCACAGCTGACAGAGAGTGGAAAGAGCTTCCTCCCACATGTATGCTTTGCATTAGGTCCAACTACAATTAGGAGAAAGCACCAGTATATAATGTTTGGAAAGTGGGAGATTCTAGTTCATAACATGCTTAAGGCTCCATCCTGCTTCTGTATCAGTCAGCCACACTTCTTGGTTATCACAAAGCGTACTCAGCAGCCTCTGGCCCATTATAACTAGGAAGAAGTCTGGCTCCTCCTTACCCTGCCAGTGGCTTTTGCTGTAAATAGTCATTTGTGTTGCAACCAGTTGCGTGCTTTATCTCCCAGAATGAATAAGATCAACTACCACAGATGTGCAAGGATGAGAAATTAAATATTTATAAGCAGTTGTATTTATTCTGTTTGTTTTTACCAATAACTAAAGGTCTTTGTCCTTAGAGACAGCTAGATAACAAGGAAATTCTGGATGTTAAAGTGCAGACATTTCTGGGTTATGCCTAGGCATAAAAACATATGAAATTGTTTACAAGGGGAAATGTCTATATTTTTTCACCATTGTTTAACTCAAAAATTGCAGAGAAGTTTGCTTAAAGTTTCCAGGAGGAAAAATCATCTTGGGCTAAAGTAATGCATGGAAAAAATCAAACCTAAAGGAGAATTTTTCAACAAAGTATCATCATGTGGAAAAGGGGATAAGATAGTAGAGGCTGTAAGGCACAGCCAGGTCCTAAGGTGAGTTGAAACAATTGAGATGGCAGGTGAGGGCTTCTTCATGTCAACTTAATGGCACTACAGAAGGCAAGGTTCAGATCCATAAACATATCCATAAAAGAAATCCCCAAATCTGCCATTATATAAAGTACATCATCTACACTTACATATTTATACATTTACATATATCCACCACTATATAAAATCCCATATATACATTTATAAATTTATTATATATCTATAAATCAATATGGCTATTTCTATATATGTAGATAAACCATACATGGTATTCACTTTTTTTGTCATAAAATGCATTCTCTTTCAGATGTTGTGAGAATAGTGGCTTGTTAAAACAGGAGCTGTCTCATACATTATTTAACAGATGTCTGGTTTTAGATAACATGCCCATTGACAAGCTATGGTTCTCACTTCAATACTTTTATGCCCTAAAGCTTGGGTTTACCTAGATTATTTCTCTTTTTCCTCCTTTCCCACCCATACCATTCACCCTTTCTCCTCCCCTGGCTCTCCAGGGTCTACTCATGAGGCAGCTACAGGGCTGAGGGGTACACTGCAAATTTGGTTTGCATCTGGTGTGAAAAGCCTGGCCTCTTACTTACTCCCTAGCAATGCTGTGTGCTGCTGCTTCTCAGGTTCATTTCCCTGAGGGCAGATGAAGTTGGATTATGTTCCAGGGCCGCAAGACTGAGTTATCTGGTGATTATTTGCACCTCTGTCCTCCTGGGTTCTGTTGAATCATAGAGATACTCCTTGGAGTTTAAAACAAACACACTTTAGAAAGAAGGCATGTATATATTTCATTTTGGAACTCTGTATCAGGTTATTGATATTTGTCCTTTGTTAAGTCCTCTATAGTGTACTCCTTTATCCCACTGTTTGACCTGCTCCTGCTGGAGCAGTGGATGAGTGTAAGCGGATGCATGGAGCTGAATGTGATCAAGTGATCTCAGTGAAAGCAGAGAGGAGACAACAGAGGATTCCTTACAAAGCAGAATTATACCAAAAATTCCTAGTTATTGGGTTTGCTCTCTGTATCCATTTATACAGGCCAGATACTGTGCTTAGAATTTCAAACATCATTTCATAAGTATCAGTGCAACTTTGGACGATGGAGTTACACGTTCTCTTGAGCAAAGTGCAATCAAGATGCCAAAGGGACCAGAATTCCAAATTACAACTCTGAGGACAATGGCACAGTGCCGAATTTTAGTTGAACAAACCCAGTGCTTTAAAGTTTCTTTTTTGATTCTTGACTTCCAGATAGCAGAAACCACTCTAATGCTATGTCTCAAATGACTTACAGTGGACACACTGACCTCAGATGCTAAATCAGAGTCTTTTAATGATATGCAGATGACAGATCAAGTCACTAAGATGTCAGCAATCCACACTTGCAGATAATAAAAAATGCATACAGTTCCACTCTGATAGACATTGTATCCTGAGAGGGGTATTTCTGTGAAGCAGCAGATCCAGCTCCTGGATCCCACTTAGTGGAAATCAGGAACTGCTATCTCCCTGATGGTGTGGTTACCAAATATATAACTGGTGGCATCCTGCCACTTCAAGAAATAATTACTCCCAGCTCCATCTGCGTTTCCACCAACATACTTATCTTCTCTAATGTGGAAAAGCAAACTGTGGAGCAACCTTGAAAAAGTACTGATCTCTGCCATAGTTTAGCAGCAATTTAAGTAATTTAAGCAAGCATGTACATACACATAGATGATGTACATACACATAGATGATGTACACATGGCGGGCACCAGCTTTACAAAATTAGAATACTAGTGAATTTAATAGAGTTGCTCCTACTTTACACGGTTTGAAAGACAATCAAATGTCTGGCAGTACATACCACTAGTGACATGAGTCACTCCAGAAGGGTGATGCATGCACACGCTATTTAAAAAACTAGAGAATGTGTGGGTTAAGAAACTGGTACAAAATGTGGGAGATTGAGAAATAATTCCCAGGTGTGCCCTAGATTTCCTCAGAAAGTGTGGCCAACTAAATACCTGTATGCTGCAGCTCTCCATGAGTAAAAAGGGAATAACAATTCTCCATTCCATTGTCTCTTTTAGCTGGCCAAGAAGCTCTTATAGGCTGAAGGTTCCCTCCTGTTGTATATATGTGTGTATTTTAATTTAATCATAGCTGGGAATGCTGTGTACGTGATTCAACATCATGTAACATTCAAACATGAACTAAGTCATTTAAAAATATATTCCTACAGCTTTTTGTTGTAAAAGGTAAATTACTTCTATGAGAAAATACATATTTATATTCTGTAAACTACATATTTTTATTACATTTAAAATATTAATGAGCAGTTTTAATTTTGGGAGGAGTTACACCAGATGGTTGTGCTGCCACTGAGGACCTCAACAAGCTGCAGAAATGGTCCAAGAGGAATCTCACAAAGTTCAGCAAAGGAAAATGCAAAGTCTTGCACCTGGTGAGGAATAACCCCAAACACCAGTAGATACTAGGAACTGACTAGATGGGAAGTAACTTAGCAAAAAAGGGCATAGGGATCCTGGTGGACTTCATGTTGAACATGAACCAGCAATGAAGGCCAATAGCCTTTCAGGGTACATTAGGAAGACTGTTGCCAGAAGGTCAAGACAGGGGATCCTTCCCCTCTACTCAGCACTGCTGTGACCACATCTGGTGTGCTCTTTCCAGTTTTATGCTCCCCAGTACAAGAAAGACATGGACATACTTCAGTGAATCCAGTGAAGAGCCACTAAGATAATTAAGGGATTGGAGGACTTGACATACAAGAAGAAGCTGAAAGACCTGGGATTGTTGGACCACAGGAGGAGAAAGCTCAGGGGAACCTTACCAATGTGTTCAAATATTTCTTGCCTGGATTGAAGAAGACAGAGCTAGGCTCTTCTCAAGGGTGCCCAGTGAAAGGACAAGAAGCAATGGGCACATATTGAAAACCAGGAAAGCCAATTTAAACACAAGAAAAACCTTTTTTACTGTAAGGGTGATAAAATACTGGAACAGGTTGCACAGAGAGGTTATAGAGTCTTCATCCCTGGAAATATTCAAAACCCAGCTGGACAACTGGGCAAGTCCCTGAGCAACCTGCTCTAGCTGACCTTGATTTGAGCAGGGGGTTGGACTACATGATCTCCAGAGGTCCCTTCCAACCTTAGCTATTCTGTGATTTTGTGACTGTATGATTTCTATTCAGTGTTCTCAGCTGGGAACACTGGACTCTTACAGTATAAGTATTAACACATACTAGGACTCTTCATTGTTGCTATGCTGGTAATGTGGTAGTCTCATAGCCCTGCTGTCCTACGTGTAATTGCTGCAAATCTACAAGTGTTTCAGGTTTTTTTCCCCTTTATCATGCCAAGTTATGACATACAGTTATATGATATACAGTGACCGGTCCTATGTAAAACCATGGTTATTGCAGAAAGGGAAAGGGAATTCAGAAAACTTACTCATTTCCATGTATTCTGGAGTCAGCCCAGTGAAAGGTTCCAAGATGTAGTCAAGATCCCATTGTTGAGGGTCCTTTGATTGGTTGGTGTCCATTTCCTTTGGCTCAGTTCTTTCATCCTTCAGTTTTCTGAACAGCTTCTTTAGCTTCCTGAGGAACAAAAGTTCAGATTGAACCAACTTTTTTTTTCCCCTATAAGACTTGGCCCAAGTCTTTGCACAGCAACACAAAATATGTATCACATTACTTTGACAGCCCACAGGCTTAGTTTACACCATCCTCTGAAGTTCTGATGCTGCTTACTGCCAGGTGACAGGCTACTGGGAGCAGCAGTTCCTGTGTTCCTGTGTCAAGAGGAAAGTTACAACAGCTGTTACAAGGCTGTTAAGTTACAAGGCTGTTAAAATTGAGTTGAACCCAGTACTTTTTAATAATTGTTTCTTTCTAGATACATGTTGAATGGGCATCTTCCTGAAGCTCAAGCACCTTGGACCTAAATAATATTAGTAATAAGTAATACTCTCAAAAAAACCCCCACACTGGACACCTCTCCCTCAAGAAAGAAAGAAAGAAACAAACAAAAAAAAAATACCAGAAGGTTATGTGATGCCTTCATACTACATATCTAACACGGGTAAACTTTTCTTTTCATCATGAAACTTGGGAATTTCCAATATAGTATACTTTTAAGGTCAAAATGACCAGACATATTGCCAACTAAAGAGGGTGCAAGAATGTACTGATTCCTAAACTTGGTGGACTTATGTACATTTCAGCAGAAAAACTGCCTGTTGTTCAAAGCAAAAGGAAATGAACACCTCTGCTAATAAATCTACAGCACCAAAAAAAGAAGTGTCTCCAAGATACTGATAGGTCCAAAGCCATTGAAAACTCTAAAAATGAATATTGTTGACTTAAAGCCAGCCCTGTGACCACCAGGTCACAGGTCACATGGTCTACTAAACCATGTCCTGGAGTGCCACATCCACACGTTTTTTGAACAACTCCAGGGATGGTGACTCCACCACCTCCCTGGGCAGCCTCTTCCAATGCCTCACCACTCTTTCAGTAAAGAAATTTTTCCTAATATCTAGTCTAAACCTGCCCTGGTGCAACTTGAGGCCATTTCCTCTTATCCTATTGCTAGTTACTTGGGAGAAGAGACCAACACCCTTCTCACTACACCCTCCTTTCAGNAACTAATGAAGAGAATCAGATTCATTAGAGAGTTTCAGCAAGGGCAGTAGTATTTGGTCTCTTGAGGTGTATCGTTACTGTCATGCACAAACAGGAATCCTACCTGAGTCACTTCAGATTCAGTAACAAATTATTGCTAGAAAAGTGTCACTTGGGATATATGGAGTAACAGCCTCTTCAGTACTCCTCAATGCCACCGATACTGGAACTCAGTGGGGAAGAACTGGAAATCACCAGAACTTCTCTGCAAGTTTATTCCTAAGCCACTGGAAACTACAGCATTCTACAACTTCTAACATCAGAACTGAAATATTTATAGAATGCTTCTGTGAAAAATATATATTTCTGAAGCATTTTTTTCCTGAGAGTTTACCGATTATGTATAAGGCAAAGTATGCAGATCTATGTAGACCCTGAAAAACTTACTTCACCAAGAATTAGATGCTTTATGTACTTGCACAGCCATATAATCTTCCTTCTGAGATTTCTCATAAGAGTTTTAGAGGTTCTGAATTTTCCTTCAGACATGCTGCAGTGTGTATAAAGGTGGCACACTGAGCTAGTACACAACCACTGTTATGGTGGGACTTGGAATTTCCCAGTTTCAGTTAGAAAATATTTCTGCTACCTGAGAAGTATGCATCTTGCAAGACTAACTATGCCGGTGAGTTTTCACTGGCTCTGAAGCAGAAAAACAAAACTGTTTCCTACCATTTCTTAAGTAAACACAGATCAGTTACATCTCCCAACTCCCGTAGATCAGAAGAAGGTTGTATCAGAGGTTTTCATTTTGACCATGTTTTACAATAACATTGTCCATTTTGGCCAGACTATAAATTACTCACATGGGCGAGCAATTATTTGTGCAAGTATTTCTTTGCACCTCAGTAGGAATAGTAGTATCAATCACTGTCCCATTGCAGTGGGGATACAAATTTCACAACTCTGACAAATACATGAATTTCATAAATAGTATAAGCCCAGAGGAAAATCAGTCCATCTCTAAAAGAAAATTATTCCCAATGCCCCCCATAGATGACATTTTAAATGCATGTGCATCAATACCTTCATGCTATTTTACACATTGAGAAATTCCCATGGAAAAATGCAATAGAACAAAGTATTTCTTCAAAATCATGGAAGCAAAATACAGTTCAATTAACATAAAACTAAAAAGTATGTTTATACTTATTGTATGTCTTCATTTTGCAGATGAAATTTATCTTTAGCAAATATGCACAACATTATTTTATAGTTCTTTACATATGTGCCATATGAATGAAAATCCAGACTAATTCCAGTGATGTTTTGCCAGTAGTGTAAGCAGGGCTCTCCCACAAACTTTTCCCCCACAGCTTGCAATAAATCCTTTGAACTAGAGGTGTGTGGCCTGGAGACAGGAGAGTATGGGGAAATGGTAGGGGTTTTCATTTGTACTTTCAGTTAAGCAGAACTGCTTTCTCAGACCCTAACTGAAGTAGCAGGGCAAGACTAGCTGGCAAACACACTAAAAGCTTTGCTGGGTAGGTTTATTGCTTTGTTCCTGAATATACACTGAGCCTCACAGGAACACTGTGTCACCACACAGTACAATTGGGCTCTCTAGCAGCCTGGAAATGACCACAGTGGCTGCAGAATTTCTACACTGAGCCATGTTTACAGGACCCATTCAATTTTATCACTGGTAGGGAGGAAATGGGGATTGGCAGATGCTCTTAAAACAGATCTAGATTGCATCAGGCCCTGTCAGTTCCAGGATCACAAAGCTGTGAAAATCAACAGATCAACTCCAGCTTTGGTTCCAGGTGCAGCTAACACATAGCTCGTAAGACTGATGGTAACATCCTCAGTACTTTGGCAATACCCAGATATATTTGGGCTAACCAAATACTTTCAGTACCCAGAACATTCAGTTTACACAGTTTTAATAAAAAGGTGGGAAGATTTAAATACTTCATAAGAAAGAATTAGATGGATCCTTACAAAGACATTTATCTCCTACATCATGCAAACTCAGCCATTTCAAGACATTAAAATTTCCTTCTCCCCCTCTGCTTTTATGGCAATCAAGGGAACTTGTCTGTGACAGAGGTGATGTAGTATTCAGAGGGTAGGAGACTGGGGGCAGGATTTAAAACA
The DNA here is from genome assembly GCA_013400535.1 of Scopus umbretta. Lineage (NCBI taxonomy): Eukaryota > Metazoa > Chordata > Aves > Pelecaniformes > Scopidae > Scopus > Scopus umbretta. Next base: position 11,703 of record VZTL01030516.1, read on the forward strand.
ATCAAAGAATTCCCAGGATGCTCTTCCAGCAGATCCCAATTAATTTCCTAATGTGAGGGACTCTCTGAGGACAGTGAACAATAAGTTCAAGACAGTGCTGCTTTCTGTTCCAAGAAAATGATATGAGCCATAAATGTCCCTCACATTTCTATAGGCAGATGAGGCTGAAGAGCATCTCGCTGTCACTGTGTAGCAGCTGAGATAAAATTTGTGTGTGTTTAGATGTGAAGTCTGTACATGTGTGATCTAATCCTCTGGTTATGGCACCATAGTGTCGAGTTATGGAGTTTAATGAATACACATAACTCCCCTGAGAACCCAGTAACTAAAGCCATAGTTGTTGTTTTTAATGTTTATTTGGGAATATGCTAAATCCAGGGCTCAGTTACTCAGAACAATTTTTAATTTTTCATCTGGCTATCTATAAATCAGGCATGAAGAGTGGCACCTTTAACCATTTTGAATTAAGCTTTGAAGAGTGTTCTTATTTTTATTTTTATGCAATTTTTATAAAGGATCAACTAACTGAAAGCAAGCCAAACTAATTCTTTCAAATTTTCCACAAAAAATATACCTTTGTGTCATATCCAAGCATGTGAAGTTTCAGACCAAACAGAAATGTGTCAGAAAGTTAAAGGAACAGAGAACGGGGTTTTGCACAGTGTTATTCTCCAGCTATATAACAGTAGGGCAATGAAAATGAGTTTTACAGAACTCTATAGCTGCACATATGATTGTGTTATTAAAACTGAGTAAGCTTTTTGAATGCACTTGTGTGAAACCTGTTTTTTCATCACTCAGATCAACATTTTTAAACAAAGTTGACAGAGAATGATAATCAAGAGCTATTTTAGATTCTGAATTCTGCATGCCAGGCAAATCCACCACTGAGAAAGAGGTAGGTTTTCCCATTTAGGATGAGTCTCCGAGAAGCTTTATGCTGAAGAGGCACATGCAGTGAAGTTTCATGACCCCACTAGTAGCCATATGGATCTGGGCAAACAAAGAAAACTGTAGAACTGTAGAATAGCCATTATTCCTGGTCCTTCTGCCAGTGAATATCAAAAAGCAAGATGCATTCTTGAGAAGACTGAAAATCATGAAAGAAGAATGAATGTAGGATCAGGGAGAAAGAAAATGAAGAACAGGTTTTTGTCAGAAGGTTATGTCTAGAGCAGTTAAGAATGATGCTGCAGTTTCTCACAAGGGATTGGCACCAAACTGTTCTGGTAGATAAGAGGTGGGAACGTGATTTACTTATGGTGTTTGTAGTTCCTAATATAACCAATAAGGATCCCATTATGCAAGGTAATCAGTATCTGAAGAGAGCATAAAATCCCTACAGGAAAATGCCCCACCACTGAAGATCCCACAAGATTTTGAGAAAAAAAGATGAGGAAAAGAAGAGAGAAATAAAAACCAAGTGATCCTGGCTAGTCTGCAAGCACATGGTGCACATACACTAAGCCTCCTTTTAAAAAAAAATACACAGATGATTAACAGTTGCTCTTTAAAAAGGAGTAGCAGGATTTGGGGGATTTAGGAGAAGACATGAAGATGACTTGGGAAAAATGAGAAATTTGTGGTGTGAGACAGAGTGGAACATATAGAGGCTGGAGAGGTAGGGCAGCTGGGAGGCAGGTTGAAATAGGACAGATGCAGGAAAATTATTTTGTTGGTACAAATCTTTGTGATTTCAGTGGCTGTGCAGGCCTCACCAGAGCTTGCAAGAAAGATTGGAACTGAGGATCAGTTTACCAGTTTCTCAAGACTCTCAGTTTACAAATGTGTACTGCAAAGGCAGATCACCTGAGACAGTCACCAAGAACTGGATTTGAAGTATTGCAAGGCAATACTTTCTAGAACAGAGATGCAAATGGAGACATCACATGAAAAGACAGAAAAGCCCTAGAATCCAGCTGCTAGGGTTGAATGAAGTATCAGGTGGTTTTTAAGGCTATCTTTTCAGTTGATGCTTTTTCCTTTGTAGCATGATAGAAAAAGGTACAGGGGGAAAGCTAGACAGACAAGACCATTAGGTTGAGTAGCCTGAGCACATGTGCCTAGAGAAAAAGAAATGCAGTGACTCAGACTCTTGTATCCTTGCCTGTAATTTTTTTTGCTGCTTTGGAGAAGGAGTACTGAAGGTCCAGGCCATATTCATATGTCATATTCAGTCATATTCCTATAGTCTGTTCACATAAGGAGAGACCTTCTCATATTCACAGGTAGGGGGTACAAGAAAGAGGGAGGGGAAGAATGAAAGGACTTTAATCTCTCATCCTTTTATGGTATAGTCATGCTTCCTTGGCACACTCAGACCTCCTGGATTCAGTTCTGTTTAGGATTTATTGATTTCTCAAACAGAAGAAAACAGCAAACAAAAAACAGGAAAGGAAAAAAAAAAAGCAAGAAAATACCCCATTAATTAAGAATAATTTATTAAAGGTGAAAAGCAACATAAAAGATAATAGCTATGAAAGGGTGTCTTTAAATTGATTTTATTAAGTCTTGGTATTCTCATCCAGCATAGTTAAGTACATTTTGAAGTGAGAGATGGAAACTGATGTTGGATAAAAAGGCCAAAATCATGGCCCTACTAAAGTCAATGGGAGTTTTGCCATTTACTTCAATAGGGCCAGGATTTCACCCTAAGGGTTTATCACCAAGGTCAAAGACAGAGTAATAAAATAACCACATGGATTTTTTTCAGTAAGTTCAGAAAAACAGAACTGAAGAAAAGGAGTCTTAAAGGAACTCTAGGTTAAGGCTCTCAAGCCCTGCAGCCTTTTAGGGTCAATTCCTGTGGCAACAGTAAAAGAATTATGGTATGTAACACATCTGAGTGAACTGTGGTATATTTACATCTGTTAAACTTGTGAATTCCAGCCCCACAGAACACACATTTCAACTCAAGAAGGCTTAGTTTTCCATAATTCAAATTTTGTTGCATTTAGCTAGCTGTTTTGATATTCTTCGGTACAGAAATTGAAAAAGAAATCACAGAAAGGTTTAGAAGGCCAGCAAGTCACATCTGTCATAGCTGTGCAGCAGTTTCTCCAGAAATGTTGAAGGAAAAAGCAAGGACGTGCCACAACGACCCCAAACAATGCAGGGCTGCCATCTGAAGTTTAACTCCATAACTCTTCAGCCAGCACTGACCATGGATAAGCCAGAAAGAAAACATTGAATGATGGTTCCAAATTGTGGCAACATTTGGGGACATAATGGATGCTGTTGCTTATAAACTCAGTCTATCATCTACTTAGTAGTACTTTTTGAGGGAGAGAGCAATTGGGAGTTAGGCTTTGTGATCTTCTGCAAAGCAATTAAAATGCCTTGGGTTTCCTGGTGAACGAAATCAAAAGGTTTTCTGAAAATAATCCTGAAATCCCAAGATTTCAATAAGAAAGAAAACTTTGATCTGGATCATCATATAACTCAGCAGAGAGATACTGCCATGTTACAGACATATAAAGGACAGTTCCAGATTCTGAAGAACAAATCACCACTTATGACAGTCTCTTCTGCCTCTCCACATGGGTAAGGTTGATGCAGCACTTGTACTCTGCCCTCTGAAAATACAGGGAGCCAATGGAAGAATCCGTGTTATGCATTCTGACTGTTATTCCCTCCAAAGAGGCATAAGGCAAGGTGAAAAAAAATACAGCTGTTGAAACTGGAGATAGACAAGATTAATCTCCTGACGCAGCTGATAACTGAG
>VZTL01030517.1:0-18900 GCA_013400535.1 Scopus umbretta
AGAATCATTTGGTTGGGAAAGAGATCTGCCAGCTTTCTTCTGTTCCCCTGTCCCTGAGGACCGTTTCCCAGGGGGTCCTTCTGACTAACTCTTGAAGAGCTGGAAGTCTGCTTTCCTAAAATTTAAGGTCCTGACTATACTCCTCGCTTTTCCCATATCCCTCAGGAGTGTGAACTCCACCAATCTGTGATCACTGCAGCCTGGGCTGTCTCCAGTCTTGACGTCACTGATGTGTTCACTTGCACTGGTGACCATCAGGTCCAGTATTGCATCCCCTTGGGTAGGGGTGTCTATTACCTGGCTTAAGTTATTGCAATTCTATCTTCTCAAATCATTCTACAAGAAAATATCATTGTTACATTTGCAAGTGATCAAAATGTTTTACGTTTCCTTTCCTGATAGCTAGCAGTCAGCAATTGTGAGCTTTCTGGGTTTGCTTTGTGGAAGGAATAGTTGCCCCAGTCTCTGGTAAGAATCCATGTTAACTGTTACATCTGCCAGGCCAGATTGCCTCTTATATGAAAGCTTCTCTTCCTTGAATTTGCTGCAACAATGCCATCTTATACAAGTTTTAGTCATATCCCTTCTTTACTGCTTCACTTCCAATTTCTTCTTCTTTCTTATCCTTAGCTTTTCCCAGTCCTCACTTTTGTGACTGCTAATGTAAAACATGACTATCGTTTAAGTACGATACTACAGTGGGGAAAAAAATTATCATGGCCTTTTTTCTGCATCCTTTAATTTCACCAAAATTAAGCACTTGTTTTGTCCAGCTGGTAGGAACCTCAGCCTACACAGAAAAATAGGATCTGTTTCTTTGAGAGAGCACCCTGCTTTATTCTGCCCTGATGACAGCCTGACTCTGGGGCACAGCCTGTCTCCCAGGGTGTGGAGGACTGCTTCCAGCTCTGCTATGGACACAGTAGATGAAGGGGAGCTTGTTAACATAGGGATATACCTAACTCTCCTTTCTGAAATGCTTTCTCCCCCTCGTTACTTTTGCTCATTGCTATAAATTTATTTTGAGATTCAATGACAGATTTTCCTTCTGAAAATTGTTTCACCTACATATTTTGAAAGTGTATCCAAACCAAAATGTGCACATGCAACACACACAGAAACATGTCTAGCTAGATTTTGGTATATATTATTAATAATTTACAGTGGAAATGTAAGATTTGATCAGTCCAGCTAATGAACATGTAGGGCAATGAGTCTATTTGCCTTTAAAACTTTGATGTGTAAAATAAAAAATAATTTGAAACCAAAGTGTTGGCAAAATGTGCCAAATGAGTAAATTAGTTATTCATTAAAATATGGGCAGAAATATCATTTTATGACGAACACAAAATGTTAAAAATAGCATCATTTTTTCTAAAACACACTAATTAAGACTTACTGAGAAAATGAAACCAAATGCTGGTTTGAAGCTTAGGAAAGAGAACTGCAAGGGAAAAGAAAGTAAACCCTTCTCACCCAGACGCCATACCCAGGTTCACATCTTGAACACAGCCATAGCCAGTGGAGCATTAGAAATATCCGAGTAAAGAGAGTCAAAAGGAAGCAGTGACAAAAGCTCTACACTGATGACATGAGCCCCATGGTCTAGACTCCCTCTGCCCCCATCTGAGCTTCTCTGAGATCAAAGGCAGAGCAAGGAGGAACCTGCCAGTGAGGGCTAGGCTTCTGCCACCTCCCAGATCAATCTTCTCAACAGGCCCTCCAGCAGAGGACGCAGTCTGTCCTGTAGGTCACGTTATAGCCTGTAAGGCACTGTTCAGACACAAATATGAGAGTATATAGCTAGGACAAAAGAACATAAGACACATCAACTGACTAGAAACTTTCCTCCTGGTAAAAAAAAAGCATCTCTGAGTGCATCTCAGCTCTAAGACTGAAAAAAAACCTCACTAAACACTCAGATTGCAAATCTGTGCAAAAGTGGACTAATTTCCATTAAATGTCAGAAGAGGAATCTAGAAAGGTGATTTTATTTCTGTGGACCTCACTGATGATATTTGAAATTGTTGTCTTGTTCATATTGCAAAAAAAATGACTATGAAAAGTCAGAAGGGATGCATAAAAAGCTCCACAAAAATAAGTGAAAGGACTGGAGAAAATTCTTACTGTGAATAACTTGAAGAGCTCAGCACATTTAGTTTATCAAAAAGAACACCGAGAGGTGACTTGATTACAGTGTCTGAAGACCTCCACAGGGAGAAAATAGCAGGTACTGAAGAGCTCTTTCAGACTGCAAAGAAAAGTGTAACAAGGACAAATACGTAAAAGTCAAAGCCAGACAAACAGCTTAGCAACAACATCAGATTTTTCCTAACTGCTAAGGTGATTATTATTGGGAACAAATTACACATGAAAGGAGTAATTTTTCCATCTTTTGATGTCTCCAAATCAATGTCTGCTGCTTTGCAAAGGGTATGCTTCAGTCAAATACAGGTTACTAGACTCAGTACAGGAATATTTAAATGAAATGCAATGGCCGGTGATAAGCAGAGGTGAAGTAACTAACAGTTCGGAATCATTACTTCTTTAGATCTTTAAAAACTTCCCCAAAGGTTTGGATAGGGAAAGTTTGCTTTTACATATAGAAGAATTTGACCTTTTTTCCTTAAAGAAAATCAGAAAAGTAGTGAAAACTAACTAAGAGCATTTTATTAGCCTTGAAAAATCAAATATCTGAAAGACTATATCTGACATTTCCTGTTCCTTGCAACCTTAATTCAGTTCTTTTTTGTGTGTGACACTGTGACCATATAAACACCATATTTTTTCAGTACTCCTTTCCCTTCTCCCCCCAGCCTTCTAGTGGCAGAATAGGGAAGGCCCTCTGTAAAACAGAACTAGTTTTTCAGGTAACTTCTAAATTCAAATTTTTAAAGCTGCAATGTAAATCATGTTCTTTGTATATGTACTGCTTATGTTATACATGTAAAGTGAGCAGTTCTGATTTTTTGGACTATGCATATAAAATGAATTTTCCTCACTACTATTGATCCAACAGGAAGGATGTCTTGTCATTCACAGGTAGTAAGAAATATAGGATCATCCCAGCATCAGCATTTAGACAACTTCCAATGTAACCAAATCAAAGCTATACATGGCAGTGAAAATATAACGGGGGGAAAAAAAAAACCACAGAGTGCCATTCCTCCCATAAAGCTCTGTGAAAGCTTTACTTCATTTCAGGGGCATATATGCAAGTAACAATAGACCAATAAATACTGCTTCAATAAATACTTTATTACATTTAGGCAATCAGTTCTCCCAGGCACTGCAAAGGGATCATGTGTACCTAACTCAGGGATGAAGGGTCCACTGGTAAACCTCAGCAATGTTAAGCCAAAGCACATTTTACTGATGCAACCTTAAAACTCATTGGTCTCACACTAGTAATGTAAAGAGCTTGATTACTTTCACTTGAAATCATTAGTCTCAATGTAAATGAGATGTTGGCCTTTAAAGTTGTTAGGTAATATAGATTAAATAATATATTCATTTAGAAGCTCATAAAATGCAGAAATGCTTTTGAGAATCTGGACTCAATCATCCAAACTCCTTTCAATGTTTTTAATTCAACACCTAAAAATAATTAAATGCCTACATGCCTCTGAAGATATGTGCTTGAAGGCTTAATCAAAAGTCCAGTTAAAGTGCTGGAGTGACTGCTGTTGCTGTCAGACACTTTGAAATGGACCTTGATAGAGTCTTGACTTGAACACAAGATGAGGGGTTTAGCTCCTTTTCTACAACTCGTACTATTGCACCAAAATATAGGAGGCAATACTTTATGTGGTTTGGGGTTTTCACACCATACCCTCCATTCACCCAAATCTGCACTTGAGCAAGCTCAAAACAGTGATCGAGTAAGGGAATCTTGTCTTCCTTTTTGAAATTAAAGTTATTGATCAAATACATGAATTTCATTTAGGGAAAAAATACTGCTATCTGCTTTAATAAGTCTAGCAGAACAGATAGGGGAAACTTGGACATAACTACAACATAGATGGCACAGTGGTAGTTAATGACAAACTTTTTCACAGTGTCTTTGAGATATAACTTTCAAAGACCATTAAAATATTTGTAAACCATTGTTGTATAAACTGTTCATGGGAAATCGTGTGTCTACAAAATGATTTGTTAAATACTGGGATTTCATAACAAGATGACAGCTTTTCTACTACTACATAGGAATGGAAGGTCCTAAATCAGGTGCTAGAATCTAATTTCAAGGGGCAGAAAAGCCTCTGATGACTTAAGCTACTTGGTGGATCTCGAGACTGCTTGTCAAGCTATAAGCAGGCATCAAGCCTCTGTAGACTTTAAATAACTGGAAGATATACAGAAACCCTGCAGAAAAACAGTCAAGATGAAAAATAAAACTTTGGTTTAGATGTATTTTTTTGATGGATATATGACAAGAGTTTTTAAGGAGCAAGATTTAAATGATGTCTACTTATATGTCAAAAGTAAAATTCGCAAAACAATCACAACTTAGGCCAAGTCCACTTTACAAAAGTTCTTTGAGACTCACTTTAGACTGACCATTAGAAAATTTCCCCTATTTCTCAATTGACTCATCATTACTGTACTTTTTCTTCTGGAGTAGAATTTACTTTGCACACTTTTTTAAAGACAGTAAATAGGAAGAAATCACACCTCCAGACTAAGGTTATCAATGAAATTGTGGTAACAGAAGAAGGAAGCATACTATTAAGAAGTTGGTATGCTTTCAGAACAAAATCAAAATGCATCATTAAATCTGCTAGTAGAGCCCCTTAAAGTTATTATCTCAAGCAGAGGAGTAGAGTGTGATTCTAAAGTACACCATAACATTAGTAAAGCTAATAAAAGCTGAGAAGGAGGCTTGGGTCAATTTTTTTTCATGTAACTGGTAACAGGTTTAAATGTTCTCTGCAGTATGAAATGAGGGATGGGGAAGGGAGCAACACTAACAAATGTACTACAACAACATTCTCCAGTAGCAGAGTGAAAGTACAAAAGCATTAAATACAACGAGGTACAACAAACACATATTTTTGGCAGATACCTGAGTCAGTGAATGAAAATGAAAGCTAAAGCACATCTAAAAGCAAATTGCAAAACCACCTATCAGCAGGATGCAGGCTCTGTTCCACTAGGTTCCTCTGAATGAAATATATGGAGATCAAGCAGCTGACTAAGCTTAGGAATGCTCTAAATCTCAGGGCTATATGCAGGGCATGCTCAATATCATACGGCATCAGAACGGGAAAAAAAAAAAAAAAAAAGAAAAAAAAAACCCCCACAACTCAGGAGGATCTATTCCAAACATACCATGTCAAAAGGATGGCTCAGCTATCTTGTAGATCTTCATAAGTCAATATAAAAGGCTTATGCCAATACAAAACTAAGACTGAGGTCATTTAAAGAATGTAAAAATCAATATGCTGCAGTTTCCATGTTCATATTGGATTATATGTTATTACCACATTTTGAATGACATACAGAATTTAGCAGGGGATTGGACCTTGGAAAACACTTTAAATAAAGGCAAACATTGTTACTTCACACATTTAAACATTGCCTGTCTTTAACATCAAAATTGTTAGGAACCTACAAAAAATTGTACTATGTTGCCTACAAAATAGTATCCTAAAGTGGAATTATTTTTATTAATAAGCACTTGTAGGTACCTATTTTTAAGCAGCTTAAAGAAGAAAAACATGATCTTGTCTTTTATTCTCCCCTCAGGGAGCATAATCTACCTGAATGTCAGAAGGTATCATTAAAATCCTTACAATTTACCACTACCATTACTCCTCTGAACTAGCCATAAGCTGAGCCTGAACAAGATCTGGCAGATTTAGATTAGATGTCGAAGCTTTCCTTCTTGAGCTAAAGAACCAGCTTCTGAATTATAGAAGTTCAAGTCTACATATATCCTGGTCAAAATGAAGAAAAACTCGCACTACTCAACAAAAATGAACTTTTTTCCTCCTTCTATGATAGGGACTTTTAATATTTTTATGTGAGCTTAAGAGCCTCTTTTTGATGAAATATGCTTAATGTTAGAAACACCAATACTGTGAAATTTGTGCTTCCATGATTTGGCTAGGGGACCTCAGAGAAATGTCAAGGTGCTATGATTTATTGTGGCTTAAACTGAAATAGTGAGAATGCAGAATTTTACAAAATCGGCACTTTATCCAAAGCCAGAATGTCTAATATTATTAGCAAGCCTAGACAATTAGCTTAGACTATGTACCTGATTTCTTTACCTCTATTGGTAAGTAAGATGAATCTAGTCCTTGTCAAATAGCAGACTGTCTTTTGAGAAACTTTATGCTGCTGCAGATATTTTCCAGTGACCAGTCGTGCTACGGGGAGTTCCCAGGGTGTTACACAGCCCATCCTAGTGCTTCTTACTGGCCACAGGTACATTGCCCTGGTGAGTGCTGAGTCTCTGCCTCTGATAACAACCACGTTTCCCATTGTTCTTCTCTCTTGGAAGGATTTTTTTTCATGAGGGACATGAGCTCCCTTAGCAGAGCAAAGTGCTTCCTATGTGTTTGTGGGAAAGGGAAGTGTGTAGGACAGAGATTGCCTGGCAAAGAGAACAAATCTCATTCCTTAAGGGGACGGGGATAGCAGCTCCAGTAGAAGATTCTTCAGGGTCTTATTTTCCATCTTATTCTTTGGAGAGGTTCTGATCTCCATAGGTAGCTATGTATGCAGAAGTTGGTTGGAAGTAGCCAAATGTTATTGAACATTTGCTTCTCCCAGATGTTTCTGCAGGAGAGAAATAAGGAAAGAATTCAAAAATCTCTCATGCAGGGGACTTGGGGTGTGGGTATCACTCTTGTTCTCAAAACAAGGCACCTGGTCTCCATTTTGGCACAGGGTTGAATAATAACTGCCACTGGTGGGAGTTATTATGTTTTATAAGACAACTGCACACTCAGATGTGTGGAGACCTGATTCTCTGGTCAGCACTCCTGTAATAAAGTTGAATGGGAAACAAGGGACCTCACTCTATAGTAAGTATAGGATTATGTAGTAAGGCAACAAATGCATGTATCAGCAGTGAGCCAGCTCAGGGAAAAGTCATCATTTCCTCATAGGAGGCAGCTGGGTGGCTTTCTCTGGACTCTACCCATGCATCTGTTTTCCTCACCTGCCTCAGAGAAGCCCACAGCAAAGACCAACTGAACACACACTTTTCCAAAGGAGAGGATACAAATGAAATGGAGGAAACTTTAAGACACAATTAACTGAACAGCACAGCTGATAGCTTCCATGGTGAAAATCTTCTTCTGCACACTTTAACAAGACAGTCATTCTGAAAGACATGTGTAAGAGTAAGTCTTGATGCGGTCTGTTGGCTAACAGCATGGCAAAAAATTTTTCTGGGTGTGAACACTAAATGAACATTGAGTATCTTGTCCAAAGTAATCCTACCATGCAGATTCCCATCTGTCATTACTCTAGGGGGCCTTTCCCAGTTGCCCTAAGATAGCCACAGTGGCTAGACTAGCTACAGTGCAGCAGAAAGTGGATTTAGCTATGTAGACAGTCAGCAGATGTCAAATCTTCTCTCTTCCTGGTTCAGGGTAGCTAAGTTTGGGAACCCTAGATATTCCCTCATAATGCACTGCTGAATGCCACTGACTTTGGGAGCAGAGACAAGCAGCCAGGCAAAGTACTGTGCGTTGCATAGGTGGATTGGTGTGAGAAGCAGCAAAAACAGAAAAGTTCTGCATATGTTCTTGCCACGTATTAGTGGAAATTCATGCACTGAAGTAAATCACATTAGGCTCTCATGCAGAGAAGACTCAGGTTTCATCATAAATAATGTCTCAAAACTGAAAATAGCAAACTGCCTAGAATTAATTTTCAGTTCCCTAGCGATTAGAAGGTGAGTCTAATGAGAGCTGAACCCTCTGGCTTCAGATGGAATAAATATTTCAAAGATAATACACAGGCTAGCATGCAAACTCCCCAGTAGGACCATGGAAATGTTGTGCACCTTTACATATTCTTTATTTATATCCTTTTTACATTTTGCATAATGCCAGAAATGGTCAGACACTTGTCTCTCCATGTCCTTATTACATCTGTACACAGCCTTTCCCCACAGCTAATTCAGTTTTTGCACTCATGTCTGTCAGTAGACAAAGTGACATTCATACTGCCATTTCCTCATGCCTCTCAAACTCCACAAAAGAGACTAACAATAAGCAAAGCACAAAATCTTTTTTTGAGAAGAGCACAGGGTTCACACTTTGCAAGAATTACCTGATTCTTACAGATGGGAGGACCAAAATAGAGACATGAAGAAAACTTCCTACAAGTAGAGTTTATCAAAGTTTTTCTTGATGCTGGTCCTCTAGAAAGCAATATGTAACTGAAATCAAAACTCTCCTTGGGAACTCATCTGTTTCACAGTATTTCACTTAAGAGACAAACTAATGACATTTTGACTAGACAGTGAGAGTAGGCAAGCCAGGAAGATTATCCTCCCTTGCTCTTAGCGCATCTCAGGCCATCCAAAGTCACCAAGTTAAGAATTCCTTGCCACAACCCCCCTTTAGCAAAGTTAAAATCCTCTTTTTGGATAAAAACAAATGAAGGGTCCCCACTCTTCCCTTGCTCTGTCCCCTTCACCAAGTGGGCTTAGCCAGCCTGCCCCCCTAACAGCATCTCCACGCTGTGCTCCCTCCCTAAGGTTCAGCCAGGAGCATGAGCTTCTCCACCAGTCTCCTGGCTGAGGACAGGCAAGCTATCTCAAGCCTTCTGCCTTGCCAGCAGCCAAACTGGAACATTCTTGTAGTTTTCACTTTCTGTCAGTTCAAAAGGGCCCCCCGTAACTTGTGTTGCTTCCAGACATTGATTCCAGTTATGCCTTTCTCTGAAATAAATGACTACCTGGCTGCTAGCCCAGTAGAAGTGTCTGGATGGATATCAAATTACTTTTCAGAAGCCAAACAGATTACTCACTAAAAGCTATAGCCTCTCTCCAGTATCGCCTCTAGTAAATATTCCTTCCAATCCTTTCCTCTGCTCTCTCTGCTTTTTCAGTATCTGCTCTTCTTATCATAGCATCGTATTGGGAACTCATGTTCAGTTTCTTGTCAGTTTATAAACCCCAGGTCTCCTTAGTCATTGTCTAGCAGGGTATTAAAAGTATTAGAAACATTCAAATTTTGTTTAAATGAGCTGTGCTTGTCAAACTACCAATACTGCCTTTTAAGCCTGTCCTCTTCCATGTTTCCTGTTAGCTGGTCTTTGTGCCATCTGTAAAAGCTGTTGGCAATGATCAGTCTTCACAGTTGTGATGAAAATTTTGCCAAGTTTGGCCAAACACTGCAGAACCTACCAAGATTACCTCCATTCAGTGAGGTAAGGCCAGATGCACTTTGAGGTCCTGTGATGAATTACTATCACTCCATTGATACCTCTGTACTTATAATAGTAAGGTATCGATTGTTTGATCAGAGAAAAACAGGTAAAGAGCCATAAAGTTCACAAAGGATAGTACAGCTAGGCCTTTACTTAAAGCAGCCAAACCCTTGATTTCATAAAAGAATGAAATCATGCCAACTGCAAGTAATAGGAAACAGGTAATTCAGTTAGGTTGACTTTTCTGGAGCTTCATTTTTCATTTCAGAACAATGTTCTTTCCAAATATAATTTAATAAAATTAGGACAATAATTTGAAGCAAATTAACAAGTAATCTTTTGATGTTATCAAAATCTATCATTGATGTATACCAATACATTGAATCAATTTTATTTTTGTATCCTTTTTTTTTATATTTTCATTCTTGTTTGGAATAAATTATGGAGAAGATTTAAAAAAAATCTGGAAAGATGTCTGTTTTATAAGACATTTCTTAATAGACTCTTCCTGTTACATAAGATGCCATTAGGTTCAATGAATATAAGAACAAAAATGTATTACTAGCTATATTTTTGCTTTAACATTAGCCTAAGCAGAGGAATACAAGCTTTCTCTTTTCCCTTAGGAATGAATCTGCATATCTGTGACACAGCCTCTTGTTAAAACTGTTTTTGAATGTAGAAAATTATTCAGTTCACTGGAAGCTTGAAAGATAATTTTAAAAGAAATACAGGATTGGCTATTTAGGATCGTGATGACAGCAGCTGCTCTCAGTAAATGACTTCAGGAACAATGGGGGTAAGGCACATACATAGAAAAAGTGAATCTGGAGTGGGTAAGAGACAGCATCTCCCAGAGTTTTTACCAGAGTATGTTTAAGGTTTTGATAAGGGCAAATCCACAGTTAAAGTTTTAATTTTAGTCAGGAGACTTTTCTTCCCCTTTTCTTCCCCTCCTGTCACAAGAAAGCACTGTTTTCTTTAAAGCCAGCACTAAATTTTAGACAAATCGTCAGGAGGGAGGAGGCAGAGAGGAAGAAGAGTTTTTGCTTGTAAGGACAAGTAATTTTATTTATCAACCTCAGCCAACTATTTCACCTCCAGAAATACCTTCTAAGACCTCAAAGGTAAAGTTAATCTCAAAAGCAAAGGTTTGGGATTGAGATAGATTCTGATCATGCCAAGACACCCATAACTGTGTAACTTTACTCAGGTGAGGTCAGATAATTTCCCCTGATTTCTACAAACGCATTTCATGCCTCCTCTCCTCCTCCATAGGGGTAGGACTGTGCTTCCCATACAGTATCTGCATTTCCCACCAGTGCAAGAGGCAGTGTGATGCCCTCTTTCTCCCTCCCCAGGAAAAGCAGCAGGCACAGGAGAGCGTTACATCCCGTGTGCCATGGCTCGGCATGAGCAAGGCACTGTCAGCCCACCTGGCCAGCTGCTGGTCTGACAGCAGATCCCTTGGGGCTGGTACACATGCCTCACAGCTGATCCAAACACGGGGAGAGTTCCTGCAAACCATCCACACCGTAAGAGCTAACTGCAACAGACGTGCAGAGTGCAGGTTGCACGGCATACTCAACACATGTTGCACATTAAAAATAACCATTCTTGATGTACCTGAGGAGTCTGGGGTGCTTACAGTCATCCTGGACTTGCTCTGTTGGGATTTTTAATGATAGGGCTTTGGCTTTTAAATCTAACAGTTGCTGTGTGTTTAAAGACAGTGAATACCAGTTTCTTCATTTTACATGTGAGGAAACCAAGTCACAGGGCCACAAAGTGACCTTCTCACAACAGGACAAATTGTTGAAGCCTGGTAGTAAAACCAAAAGAAGAATTCAGGTCTCCTGAGACATGGTTTAACAGGCCATACTGCCACCACCATACTAAATTACCATTCCCACTCTGTCTTCAACACAAATCTCTATTTACAGGACCTGTACCAAACTCAGCTACTTTTCTTTCAGGAGCTTGTACCTGTCACCAGAGTGCCATTCTTCTGTTATTTTTCCCACTGAGGGAACCCTGAAAGGGGTTTTCCTTTCAGCAGAAACACACCCTGCCATACATGAAGGAGATTTCAGACACCCAGCACTCCTGCTGAGATGCTGACTCGCTGGGCTCCATGAGCTTCTTCAGCAGCCCGTGTGCAGAAGTAGCAAAACTGCCCCTGAGGGTGTATTAAAGCAAAGAATAGGCCAAGGCCTGCCTATGCCACAGGTTATGGCTGAATTTGAGGCTGTTTCTGAGGCATCTCGAGACTATTTGGAGTCTCCTGAATCTACTACAGCATTGACACTTCAACAGTTTCACTGAAAGTCTCAGAACACAAGGGATCTCGTTTGTGTCCACCGAAAGGTGACTCAATGTCAGCCCTGAAGTGATGAGGCAGCTGGACTAGCTAAGCATTGTAGATCCCTTCCAGCAGAACTATTCTAAGAGCATCAGGTGGTGTTTAAAAGAGCAAAGGGAGGAAGAGCCATGCTTGCCTTGCCTGCTAGTCCAGAGCAAGTTAGGAGGAGAAGAGCAGATCTGGAATTCAAGGAGAAAAGAAACAGCAATGAGGGGGCCTCACACAAACCCTGTGCTCAGCTGGAGGGTAAAGAAGAGCCACAGTCTGTACCCTTCCTCCTTTAGAGTTGTGGCAGCTGGAGGAGAGACAATGTGGTATGGCTGGGGAACATGATCCCTCTCTCCCTTGCCACCTTCCTTCACAAACTTCCCACAGACCTTTGCTTTCCACACAAAAGGACATCACTGCCAGCTACGTTTTTCAACAGGTCATGAAAATCCATCTCAAGATGTAACCATGCAGAGAGTGGATGTGAGGAAAAACGAGAAGGAGATGAGAGGCTAGGACAAAAATGAAGAAAAAACACCTTTTGCATGAACATTTGGAATATTTCAAAATAATAAGAAATGTTTGAAACTGTAGGTTTGTGTATATATGCCCTTCAGCTAATGATTCTAGAAGTGTTTAAAGCATTTGCCACAGAGAAAAACTAGGAGAGGGGGATACTGAAAAGAAAGAAGAAAAAACCAACAGGTGTTTTGTCATACTTATTTATTTTTTTGATCATGTAATCAAGAGATCGACCAAAAGGAAACTGAAGCAAAAGGCTAATATAGGAAGTGGTAGCAGAGCAAGCCATAGCTAGCTAGACCCTCCAAAAAATAATCTTAGGAGGGTAACAGAAGGAGAGAAAAAGGGAAATACATATGCACCAGTATAATTTATACGTGTTAACTTTCAGGGCTCTGGCTAAGCTTGAAGTTATTTCCGCTGCCCAAGCCAGTTAATCAACTATCATTGTTAGTGACTGGGGGCTTAGAAAATCGCTGCTTTTGCAGCTGTGTGTGTGTCAAGTATGGAGTCTCCCTTTTTGCAAGAGAAATAGAAAAAGAAAAGAAATCTCTACTCTGAATGAAGGGCAAAAGGGCATGCAGGGGTATAAAAATTACAGTATCACAAAGCTGGAGCAAATCAGTTTCTCCACATTGACGACAGGCATCTTAATACATTGCACTGACTATTAAAGGGGATTTTATTCCCATTATTCAAGAATATTCACCTGGTTGTAACTCATCTTTCGTAAAGTACCTCATCAGCAACTTCACTGCTTCTAGTTAACTTCCCCCTATATCAAGTCTGACAATTATTTCACCATCCTGCAATTGCTTGACCCTTATTCTGCATGCTTTACTAACAAGATCCCTTCCAATACCTCCATTTTTCTTTCTGTGCACAAGCTGATTTCATCTGAGCAATGCATACTCCACAATTCTTTTTTTTTAAGAATTTTTCACAGAATTCAAATGGACTGTGAAGCAAGAGTCCAAAAAGTTGCATGATTTCAGTCCCCTTATGGCCCTGCTGATCTGCACTGTCCAAACATTTTTATAAATTGCAAATGGAAAGGACAAAAAGAGAGAGAAATCATAATGCATGCTAAAATATACACCAATACACAAGTGTAAGTGCAAGTATTGGTGCATTTCACTAAGTGGCTTCATATGAAAAACCAGCTAACACAGATATACAGCTTTCTCCTGTTTCCTGAAAAACAATAGGAAAGATATGTCAGCATCTGCTTTGCTTTCTTCAATCCAACACCAACAACTGAAGTTAAACACCACTAGACAGAGAAACAACATCCCGTGCTTTGTATTAAGCATAGCCATATACCTTTACCATTTCCTTTTTTTCCCACCTTGTTAAATGAGCCACGGGGTGACAAGGCAGCAACGTGTAAGTGTCCACACGACTAGACGCATAAGCCATCCCTCGGGGACTCTCCACAGGGGAAAAAAAAGGTGCCTTGCAGAAGTTTCTTTCTTCCACTTGAGCTTTCCCTCGGATGCGAGCAGCCTCTCATCCCTAGAGGGCACCCGATGAACGCAGCTCAGGGGCACAAAGTGCCTTTTCCACAGGCTGCAGGATTTATCACTTTTAAACAGCTTCTCCCTTCTGTCTCTAACTGCATGTGCAGGCCAACCACTGGGACTGAAAAGGTTTGGGTCATTCCAGTTATTTTCTTCCAGCTCCTCATGTAAACACTCCCTGAGAGCTTCCATAAACCACCCGCCTCCCCCCACTGCCAAATTTAGGGATGGCCATTTGCACCTCTTCCAACAGGCACTCCAAAGCCCCTTACCTTATGATGACAAACATGACCAGAGAGTTTCCCACCAAGCCGACAACGAAGACCACTGAGTAGACAGCAGTGATGATGATGGGGATGGCAGGGGAGATGCTGGTGTGGTTGTGCTGGGCATCCCCGAAGGCCCCGGTGGCATTGCTATCATAGTCCACCCAGCCCAGGAGCCAGCTGCTGCTAGTGCTGGGGGGGCGACAGGGTCCCGGAGAGCAGGTGGAGTCCAGCTCCTCCCGGAAAATCTGTACGGGGGCATCCATAGGGGCACAGGCCCCACAGGCAGGAGGGAGACCGGGAGGAGAGTGCAGACAGCAGGAGGCGAGTACGCTGGAAAGAGGGAAGAAAGGGAAAGAAACAGAAGTGCTATCGCAGCCACTGGAGTTTAAGACCTCCAAAATTTGTATGTGTTAAGAAGAGCTCTGCTGTGATGGGAACTGCAATTTGCCAAGCAGGGATTTAAGCAAACCGCATTCGTATTAAATAATTACAAGTTTTACATCTCACTACGTAATGGGTAAGTACTGCTCCTCCAGGTGCACAAGGAAAGTTTTCCTCCACTTTCAGAGATTGCACAGAGAAACAAATCAGATGGGAAACAGCGGGAAACAGCTCAGATCCACCCCCACACTTTAACCCTGTCTCTCCCATCCTCCATATTTTAAGTCAAATTGTATCCTAATGGCAGGGGCTCCTCGCTGCCTAAGCTCTACTCTAAAGGGGGGGGTGGGGGGAGAGACACCCAGCATCTCTCTGCACATCTGCTTTGACATCCTGCTCTGAGTTATTTTTTTCCAAATCCAATACCTCCTTTCAAAGAAAAGACACATTAATGACACCGAATACCTCTCAGTCCGGGAAAAGGAGCGGAGTCCTCAAACAGATGTTCTTCGCAGGAAAAGAAAAAAATAGAGCAGCTCCACTTGGCTCCTGGAAGTACCACCGACCTTCTAGGACTTTTGGACCTGAAGGCACCTGCGCCTTTGGTGAGGCGTGCTGGCAGCAGAGCCGATTTCCAGGCATAAGCTGCGACGTGGTAGCAGCAGTTGCTGCTGTTCCAGCTCCCACCACTTCCCCTTTTCCCTCTCAGGCTCCCTCTGCCTCCCTCTCGCTCTGCCAGGGCTCCAGCAGCACTCTGCACTGATGCACACATTCTCCTCTGTCTCTGTCCCTGCAGCTCAGAAGCTCACATGACTTCTGTCTAAACACTGAGAGGCAGATAAATTAAAAGAAAAGCAAAAAATAAGTTCTGCAATGAATGAATGCTTATTTTTAATACACTTTTCCAAGTTGCTTTTCCTCATTCCCCCTGCACTCCCAGGCCTCAAGTGATGATCCTCTCTGCCTTATTGAATCCCACATGTTTTTACATAATAGTAGATGGTGAATAAAACAGAAGGTTTCAGTTTAGATGCCTTGCCTGGTCCATCAGCTCTTTCGTGCCTCAGCTTCACAAAAGTGTATCCGAAACACTTCTCGCTGGGTGGCTGTGCCCCTGTTCCTTTACACCTGCAACTTGGAGGCAAGTCAGAAGCTGGCTACCAAAGCAGAAAGAGGCACCCCAATTAGTTTATTCAAGCTGTCCCACACCATGTGAAAAGCCAAGAATTCCCTCTAGCACTACCAGAGCTCAGCTGTCCCCAGGCTCCAGATGCAGCCAGGGATGGAGAGACGGTGTGTGCAGGAATCGCATCCCTCAGGGCTTATCCCTAGTATACTCCGTGAAGCAGGGGCTGGGAACGCACCAATCTGTGTTCAGGATATCCCTTAACTTGCACACAGACCTTGAAATCCCCACCAGGAGTCCCTCTAAACGGCAAACTGGGAGAGGTGAGGCAAGAGCCTGAGTTGTTCCCACTCCCTCAGAAGAGGTGGGGAACAGCCAGACTGGCTGTATCTCAAAGCATGCAGCAGGAAAGCAGATCTCTGCAGGGGATAGCAGACTGCCATGCCTGTCTGGGCATTTGGTGAAGCTTAGACAGCTAGGAAAGGGGCTGTGGGTTTCCTTCACCCATTCCTGACATTGAAACTTTACTTTGTGTTCCTTTTGTTGTGTGTCTGTGATCAGGCTGTGGTTTCTGTTTCTAAAACAATTTTTTTTTCTAAACCTATATTCAAGATGAGAAATTATATCAGCTGTAGATTCAAAAGTCATGTAGGAGGTTTAAAAGGTACAGAATCCTCTCTCTTAGAGGCAGAGGTTTGTGCAAATGCGGTGATGGCTTTGACTGAGGTCACAGCTTTCTGCAGAACATCAGCATCTGCTCACTGTCATCTGGATAGAGCTGTCTAAAAGTTTCACCCTTAATGAAGATGGACAGAAATGCAGAATAGCAAACGCGTGACAAAAACACCCCTGAGCCCAATACTTTTTAAGGATGGAACACAGACCTGGGACAATAATAATTTTTTGGAAGACAAAGTGAGATCCTAAGATAAAATGTACCGCAGTCCTGGTTTTAGCCTCTGTAATCCACAGGCTTTGCAGATGTACTGAATGGAATTACTACTGCTACATAGTTTTACTTGGCAATTTTCAACTTCTTGTTAACATCTTCCCTGTTCTTCTCTATATACTGAAATTAAAAGGTACAGAAGAGCTTTAAGATAGCAATATTTTAGCATTCCTTGATAATTTATCTCTTATCAGTAATCATTTTGTTTGGGTAAGTACCTTAAATATGAGCATATACAGCCACAAAATAATCAGTAAAATGGATTCTAAGGGTTAGGCCAAAGTGAGGGGGAAAGAAGCAACAGTTTGTCACTCTGCAATTGTTACAGGTGGATCAGAAACTTTTGTATCAAGGAGAAAAGTCTATTATCGCTCTGATAAACCTAAAGCACAGATGATGTAAAAAACTCAGTAAGATTAATAGCAGACTCAAAGCTTTTTCAAGTACCAGTGGTTGGACAGTAAGCTACTCTTCCTCTAGCTAAACTCTGTGCTGAAACTCTCCAGCAATCTTAGAGTTAGCACAAAAAAGATGTGCTCACAGTTACGGTCACTGACCCTTAATGGAGTGTGCATTGCAGCTGGATGGGACTGGACTGAGATGGAGTTTGAGCACAACACTGCAAATTATAGAGTGAGCCAGAGGCAATGTTTAAACTGATGGTGCCTGGTGCTTTCTGCCTGTGTGTGCTCCACGCTGGAGGCTCAACTGTGGCTCTTGGTAGCTGTAGGCCTTTGCAATTCACTAGAAAGAAAGCACATGGGCTAGAGAAATGCCTTTTCTTCTGAAAGTCAAGTCAAATTCATATAAACTGTTAAAAATACTCTTTTTCTTTTCTTGTGTTTGCTTCCTTGATGAAAACTTTAATATCTGGATTATCAGCAGTAACTGGTCTCACCGCAGGTACTGGAAGCACCTGCAGTGATACCAACAGAAAAACCAAGGGCAGAGGAAGAACCATGCTCCATCACCATCTTCCTCTCCTTCAACACGTAACTGCTCAGTGCCTCTGTGCCTTTCCCAATAGTCCTGTGGAAAAAGCCAGGAGTCCCTTGAAGTCACGAGGGAAGAGAAGAGAAAGGAAGGGTTTGCAGGTGACCTAACCCGGTCCGTCCACACAGCGAGGCCAGAGGTCCCTATTCCCACTGAGGGAGCACATTAGAAAAAAGGCCCTGTTCTTTCAAGGGATGGCAAGGAAAGATTTAGGGAAGACAGCACAAAAGCACAGTCTCACCACTCTGCTACAACTTTCCTCCAGCACTGTGGTTACAAACCTGTGGCTCACATTCCCCCAGACTTTTTCACCACAGCACTGCAGAGTCAGCGTTCACGTCACCGGACTTCGAGAGATACAACAGAAATCACCTGGACTTTTTCATTAAAATACAAAACTATATACCAAATTCTATATTTAGGGAACAGTGTTTGAACTGTAAATTCCAGCCCTCAAAGGTAAAGAAATACCACACTCAGCTGCCCAATACCTAGGCACTGAAATACATGTGCTTTTACACAACCATTTTTTTCCCCAGGCTCTCTGCCGCGTTCACAGATCAGCTTCGCAGTATCGCTACATTTAAGTGGAAGGAGAACCATAAAATGGGAATTTTGTATCTGTAAAGTGTTTTCTTTTGCAATCCTAGTGAAATTCTTTGAATGAATAAGGAACGGGGGACGGGGGGGTAGATATGTGATATTTAACAATAGCAGGTGGGCAGGGCTTCAGCATTGTCTTTTTTTTATTACCAAAAGCTTAAGTAAAGAGCTGCCCCCATCAGCACACTGCTTCAAAACCTTAACAATGTGCTGGGACATTAATTCAGCCCTGACTCAGAGGCAAGAATGAACCGCACTGAATCATTGGCACGACTCTGTGCGGCACCCGCTCACCGTGCCGCAGCGGAGACCCAGCTCCATCGCTCCAGGACATGCAGGTTTTGAGTGAAAGCTGCTTAGTTGCCGACGTTGTTTCCCAGAAGACTGTGATGCTTTCTAGGTTTAAGTTAAATGTACAGGATAGGGCAGACTTTGAAGTTGAACCATGAATTTTAACACCGGATACTTTGATATGGGATCATTTGCAGAGGTCACTTTTTATTCTAGAGTTTGGGAGGGAGGCCAGATGAGTTAAGTGGAGCAGGCTATCGAGATGCTTTTTTTAGTTCATAATTGCTTTTACTACCTGATTGACCAAAGGCTACAATAACAGTGAACCTGAGTAAAGGGAGGAGATGCTGGAAACCCTTTCTGGTGGCTCCAGTTGCCAGGGAAACAAAGTTCTCCTGTCTCTCTGCATCCAGAAATGTTAGGTCTCTGTGTGAACGCAGCTCTCTGAAAATGGTGTATTTTACCCTCTTCAAAGACAAGCAAGGGAGAGGAAAGGGAAA
>VZTL01030517.1:20288-39718 GCA_013400535.1 Scopus umbretta
CACCCCGCGCTGTTTTCAGAAGAAACAGCAGAGCCACCGAGCAAAACAGCCGCCCGCCCAACCTGGCTGCTCTGCAAGCCCACTGGGGACCTGGGGGGTCCCCCGCTCCCCCCCGCTCCCCACTGCCCCGCCTGTGCGCGACGGGAGAGGCCGCAGGCGGCGGGGGGCCTTGGGCCTTCTCCCTTCTCCCCAGCACCCTCACGTACCCGTATTCATTTCTTTCCCTCATTTCCCTGGTTGCATTTCTTAATTATTCGACGTCAAGCCCCCAGAAAGGCGCGTACTTGAAGCCTTTGGCAGCCATTTGCTCGAGCGCATGAGATGGCAACCCCCCTGCAGAAGCTACCAGCACGGCGTTGAAGCTCCTATAGACAACATCACAGAGAGGGCAAACGGGCGTTTTTACGCTGCCTGGCTTGATGCCGTCACGAAACTGTAGGTTACCGAGTGTGAAAATGAAGCTAAAATCCCGCGCCGATGGTTTGCAGCATGTGGAAGCGCGCCTTTTGAGACATTTGTTTAAACAAGCGATGCCAAAAGGAACAAAAAAAAAAAAAAAAAAAAAAAAAAAAAAAAAAAAGAAGAAAAAAAAAGAGTCTGGGATCAATTTGTCAATTGCTTACAGCCAAGGTGGGTATCAAACTGGAAAACTCGGGCTTCACTTAGAAGCGTACGAAGTGGGTCCCATAAAATACCAAAGCCCAATTTTATTGCCTTTACTTACTGCGTGTAGTGCCCCTAAATTCAGTCAAACTGCTCATGGAGTAAAAATGCCAGGCTAAAAAATTCATTTCTAAAAGACGAGGAGGAGGGGAAGGAAAAGAAAATCCTTGGAACTATAACATAGAAAACTGCAAGAGCAACCCAAGATGAACAAAACCTACAGAAGGAGAAAGTGTTGACTAGGTATCATTAGTGGGAACAAGTGGCACCAGAAAGAAACACCGAGTGTAAATTAAGACTTTGGCAGGGGAACAAAGAAAATCATTGAAGGCTTAGACATTACACTGAAGTATACCCCGTGACTGGGTTGTCTTCGCCTTTTTTCTGATTTCACCTCTTTTACCGTTAGTATAACTGCTTATTATTACAAATTATCAGCATATTCATAAAGCAAATGGCACCAAGACAGTTCCTCTTTATCTGAATAAATTAGAATCCCATACCAGCTAATTTCCCAAAGTACTTTTCAATTGTGGTAAAAGATTACTAATTGCTTTAGGTTGCTAATTGCTCTACATACTGAAGGATTTTTTTAGTAAATGCAGAGATCCCTTGAAACGTCAAGAATAGAAAGCATTTTAGTGCCCAATGGTTTTATTTTCATTGTTTCAGTAGCATGCTTTAAGTGAAGACACCAGTGTGTCTTTACTGCCTGTGACTTCTTTCTTGTTCTGTCATGCGAAGTGGCAGAAACTGCTGCTTTCTACCAGCAGAGAGTTGGCCAGTCCGGCATTTTATACAGCTGGCTGTTAAAGATGGAACAATCTGGGTTTTATCCACACGGGCTATTAAAGGATAAGGCATTAAACATGCATAGAAGCGCTTATTTCATATGACACAAACAAATCACTGATTAGCTTTAGAAGACACAAGACATGCATACAGCCTGTAATGTTCCTGACAACGTGTTTACCCTTT
The DNA here is from genome assembly GCA_013400535.1 of Scopus umbretta. Taxonomy (NCBI): domain Eukaryota; kingdom Metazoa; phylum Chordata; class Aves; order Pelecaniformes; family Scopidae; genus Scopus; species Scopus umbretta. The sequence goes on from VZTL01030517.1 coordinate 21,930, forward strand.
GGGTCATTTGCATCCTACAGACAGCTCTCCTAAAAAAATATTCACCTTAAAGGGACTGAGCCCAGCAACCAGCTTCTTATGCAGATACGCAACTTCTAAGAATATCTGCATCATAACTAAAACCAGTGTTACTCCTAAAATCTACTTACAGATAATCAAAATGTAAACGCCTTTTATAGGTGTGCCATCTAATGGCTCTAAGTAATTTTGCACAACAGAAATTCCCTGAGCCAGTCCAATCAGCGGGCAAAGACACTGTCTTGTACAGCAGGTTTTCCTCAAGACAGAAAAGCTCAAGATCTGCAAATAACCCATTCTTGAATGCAATTTTTGTAGAAACTGTCTATTTTGATGGCACTTGATTACTGCAGAAGACAGAAAATGGATGCATATATAAACATACAGGGAGAGTGAGAGAGAGGGAGCTCCAGCAGCTGAGGCTGGCAGATGGATTGGTGGTTAGGGCTACAGAAACAACCCATTTTTAGGCTTTAGCCTTTCCTCTTGGAGCCAGTCCATTGTATATAAACAAATATTCAGAGAAAGACAGATTGCTCTCTAGTCCAGTAGCCAAAACTCTCGCTAGACATGCAGAAAGCCAAGGCTCACCTCCTTGCTACAAACCAGATGTAATAACTGTCTTGATATCCCACATGCTGGCCAAGTGAGCCTGTCCTTACTGGGTTCCACTAGTAATGTGTTTGGTTTAATCCAGAACATTCACATTTAAATTGCCAATAGCAATTTAACCTGTAAATCCTAGTAATAACACTTAAATATTGCAATGTAAATGATAAAACCATCTCACTGTATTTTTAGGTGTGAATCTGAGTGTCTTTCTTCAGTCGTTCAAATCTGAAGTTTTGACTGTAGATTTTGAGTGATATTTACCTGGAATTTTACCAAGTGTTTGTGGGATGTTATATAGTTTAAAGCCACACAATCCTTATAGAATGCTTAATCCATCTCTTACATTGATGAAGTGTTAGGAAAGTCTCAAAAACTAGTCAGATTAAATTTATTGTGTTAGCAGTTCAGCAATAAATTCAGACACAATTATGGGTCCTCTAGCAAGATAAGTGTATTATTTATGATGTTAAAATTGATATGGAAGAGGCTAAAAGTTACAAAGAAAAACTTCTTCAAGACAAATGATGTCCTACTGTCCTGGAATAGTCAGGCAAGTGTAACAGGATTAAAATATTTATTGCAGCATTGAAAAATCTGTATCCTCCTCATGCTGCATGGCAGTGACCCACAGAGTATTTTTCAGAAATCACAAGGTACACATGTCATCTCAGAAGAGAATTTCAGAGGTCATCTTAGAGGATCGCAGGGATGAATCCTGGTTCCAAGGAAACAGGGTCTGGGTTTTATAGACAGGTCTGCTGAGTGCAAAGGATCATGATGGGATGTTCTTTGTGCTTTTTAGAACAAAGCAGGAGACCTCTTGTCATTAACTTTCCCTCCATTATTAGAAATACCAAAAATACAGGACCAGCTTTTAGGAACCAAACAGGATGAAAGACGACAGAAGAGCTATTCTTCTACAGGATAGGTGACACTCTGAAATTTGTATATAGTCTGGACAATACAAGAATGAACCATTTGAAAGTAGACAGAATCAGAGACCTCTGCTCTTATACCTTTGTTTTCTCTGAAAAAAGAAATGGAATGAGCCCAGGGCTGCCATGAAGAGTTACATTCCTGGGTTTCTTTGTCTTGGGGGGGAAAAAAACAGATAAGCTGGTTTTATAATTAGATTTTCTCTTCTTTTGTGTGTCTATGGCAACAAAACAACCAGGGATCTTCGGAGTTCATGGTCATCCCTGCTATTCAGCCCATCCCCACGGGCAAGATCAGTCCCACTGCCCCTGGAAGTGCTTCACACAGGCATGCCGGGTTTTAGGTGAAGGTCCTCTCTTGTGGATGTTGCCATGGAAGCTTCTTAGTAGCTCGGCTCTGATAAGCTTTTACTGTGCAATTACCAGCTGGTGGTTTGGCTCAAAAAGCCTAGAGTCCCTTGGCACTGTGATTAATCTGAAGACCTGTGGCGTGTTTCATCTGACACTAGTGTTACCATGCTCAAGGTTTGCCTTGACTTGTCAGCCTTCCATTCAGACTGCTGGTTTTCCTGGTCTCCCGTTCTCCCTGTAATTCCTACTCCGTAGCTGCTAGTTTACCCCTATGGGTTAGTATGTTATACCAAACAACTGTATATTAAGAAGAAAATCAGAAAGAAATACAACAAATATTTAACAATAAGCTGTTGTAACTCAACCATTTCTGCATACCAAAAGTAGTAAGATAGTGATAATCAGGTGAAATAGTAATCTTATCTGTATAATATGAGCTTTCTACAGACACCACTTCTGCAGCAACTTATTTCAACACATTGAAGGATAGTTTTATTTAGTATTTTGCAGACTGTGTTCATGAATATTGTTCTTCTGCAGATTTTGTCACTTGAAAGTATAAATAAGACTTTACCATTTCCAGGTTAATAATTCCTCCTGGAGATAAGGTGTTTCTGGGAAAGGATCGTGGTTCAACATTTTTGAACCCAGCTACTGTATGTACACACAGCTGCTGCTTTCCCTCTGTGATTGCCCCACGTTGCTTTACAGCAGTGTACTAAATGGATTTTGGGGGTACACTGCACTAAAACAATTTTCATCGTAATTATGTGTTCAGGTAGGAAGAGGATTTTTAAATCCCCCAACTCTTCTTTTATTTCCCTGCGGGCCTTGTTTTGTGCATAACTGGACACGATTAAATAAATTCTGCCAGCAAAATGGTCTGAACCAGCCCTGCGTGGAGGAAGAAGGGAAATGCCATTGCTGATGGGAACATTCTGCATTTTGTGCATTGTGATTGATTCTAACACCGTGTCTTACAAACTGCTTAAGCACTGCGATACTGCCGTGAGGCAAATACAGTAAAAAGGCTCACCATCTGTAAGACAGGGAAAACACATAAAGGTTGGACTATGCTTCCAGACATACAGGAATCAGTAAGGAAGGAATCAGTAAGAGGGCTAGAAGCAGATTCAAAAGTCCCTTCTTTTTTCCTCTACTTATTCTCTCCTTTACCAGACCATGTGTCTGGCTTTCCTGCAAGCTTTCCTGTCGTTCCTCTTCCTAAACCTTTTCCCTGTGTTAATAACACTGGCTAATTATGCATCAGACCTGAGAATCCTCTGTGAGTCAACCAGTTCATCTCTATCAAAAGCTATCCACTAGAGGCTGGCAGGACTCGGTCCAATTAGCCCTGTTAGTAAGGCCCTACAGGACAAGCCTTTTAAAATAGTGGATTCTTTTTCTCTGATTCCAGGTCAATAAGAAGGACAGAAAATAAAAGCACGCCAACACCATGTGGAAGCATCTATCCTTAGTATTTCCCACCACCTGCCTATTCAGGTTATTAATCTCTTTCATAGTCAGAATACTGCTCTTTACCATGCAGGAGAAGGAAAAGGATTATGTCAGCCGTTCAACTCTAGACCAACAGGAATTTTGCTGGTAAAAAATCCATATCCTATTGGTACTGTAACTTTATGACAGAAAGAATAATTAATTAGTGTGCACGAGAATAACTTCAGAATATGAGCAACAGCAGTATGAGCAGCTAACTAATGCCTCAGCCACGAGTCTTAAAGAAAACCTGTTACCACAGATATATACTCAATAGATATATAGTTGTTAATTAGCACTTACATTGCTACTTTCCTTTGAAAGATATAAGCAACAATTAATTACAACTATAAAAAAACAGAATATGCTATTTGCCTTTCTAATTTTCATTTTACTTCTCAGAATGTAAATGAATTGCACGCAACCTTATCCAACCTACATTTTGGTAAGACTTTGTACATCTTTGAGGTTTGTAAAAAGATCTCTTAGGAAGTATGAATTAATAAATGAGAGAGAGCAAATCTTCAAAGTGTTTTAGCCTTATGACCTTTTCAGTGCAACCAAGAAATAAAAAAAAAAACAGAAAATAAGAAAGGATAACCCATTTATTCTGACACTGATATATCTATAAGGTGCAACCACCATAGATCTGAATTACAACTGCCAAATTATAATTTACCCCTCTTGGGAAAGATTCAAATTTGGGGGCTTTAAAATTCTATCAGATATTAAAATAGAATTGAAAATGGCTCCAAAGTGATTGATTCATATTAAATAGTTGGCTCCATAGCTCTCCTTCCACAATAGAAGATGCACATAATTTTGTTCCTAAATTACATGGACATATCTTTCTTCTTATGATCATCTCCCCAGACAACCCTGGTATTAAACCTTTCCTATTCTTATTTTTAAGAAAGTTTTTTTTATTTTGTCTTTCTTCATTTTACACTCAGCATAAAAAATATATTCCCTTTTCAATCAATTCTGCTGCAACTAAATTCTGAACATAGAACTACTAATCTCTTTGCCATGAGATCCAAACTTAATTTCTACTATATACCTCTTTGCCTTTTGAGATACAGACATAGACATCTGTAGAAGATGCAATATGAGATAGGTGGGATAATAGCTTCCCCGGTACAAATTTGGATTTTTTACCTTCTGGAGTATGAAATTTGTCCTAACCTGATGAGCTTAGTGACTCTTCCTCAATAAAAAAAAAATATGTTCTACACCTGTCAAGAATTTCATTCATGCAGCATAAATAGAGTTGTATATTAAAAAAATCACTGATAGGAGATATTTACTATCTTCTGAGAGTTTTATACAGTTTTACCAACACTATCATTCCCCTTTTCATGTAAAGTCAAATTGTCAGTAGTTAAAAATCATCAAACTCACAAAAGGCAGGTAATGCCTGGCTAGCAAGGCAAACACTGCCAGAATGAATAACATTTTAAAAGCCAGAATGAATAATATTTTAAAAGCATATTTAACCTAACCTGGCCTAAATATGCTTCCACTGAAAACTGGAAGAACAGAATAAACATTGGAAAAGTATGCTTCTATTGAAAACTGTTCCAAATGACTTTGATGGCTACAATTAGCTGGCAGGACTAAGCCACTTTGGTGAATCACCAAGTTGAGCAAAATAAGCGCAAGTATGTGGCCCCACCTGCCTTGCCCCACAGCAGCCAACAAAAAGACATCAGCAGCAATCCCTGGAGAAAAATGAGCAACATCCCTCTACAATAAGCAAAGAAAGTCTCCTCTTGCTCCTTCCTGTAGCCCCCAGTGGAAGGCTATTGCCAGAGGGTTTAAAATCAGCCTTTAAGAAGTTACTGCTGCAGCAGGTAGAGATGCTCAACCCTTGTCAACCCTTGTTCTCTCTGAGACACTGTTTTTCAGTTTTCCAACAGACTTTTAATACTGGATCTGTTCATTCTTTTTCTTCATGCTAAGTTTTGGCCTTTTGCTTAATGATTTGGAGAGAAATTGGCAAAGAAGAAAAGTATTCAGCCACTTTGGAGAACAAGGTTAAGCAGTTTGGTTTTACCTTGTCTTTTTGCTGAGGCCCTCTGCAAACACCTTAGCAGAAAGACTTCATATTTTTCAGAACGGAATCACCTTGAACTACGAGAGCACTGCTCGTATGGAAATTTCCCCAAACGGTTCTATGCTGAAAGCTTTTGATAAAGCTCTCTTGGTAAGTGCCTCAAGGAGACTTGTCAGACCATAGGGAGGTGACACCTCCATAGAGTCTGCTTGCCCCAAGCAGGTTGACTCTAGCTGAACTCAGCAACCTCAGCTCACGAGGTCCTGCCCCAGTGCTAAGGCAGTGAAGAGGAAAAGAAAGAGATGCACAGAGGGAAAGGAAGGAAAGGAGGATTATAGAGCTGGGCAGATGGGACAAAGAAAGAGGCAGAGGTGGACAAAAGCAGCTGGCTGTGTGCCTGCTGCCTTTACTTAGGATAAGACATAATAAGTGTAGAAACTACATGGAAAAAATTATTTTTAATTATAATCTCCATAGAGAGAGTGCAGTCTAGGAAAGTAGCCTGTGATTATTTTTTAGCTTGTGAACAGGCACAGTAAATATTATAGCTTTGATCACTTGAATACTTTTTTTCTGCCTGTTCCACTTCAGCATTTTTTTCATAGCATATCCATCAGCACTCAAATAATTGAATAATGAATAAATCCAGCTGAAAATGCAAAGATTTAAATGATATCTCCCCAAGATTTTCCAAAATCCAACCACAAGGCAGTAACTTTCAGAAGCTTCAGTTCATCTGGCCTGGAGCAAACCCAAGTCTCAGAGCTCTCCGAGTCGGACTACAGGGAATTACTACTACAGAGAATTACTGCTAGTACCATTTAACAGTCTGTCTTACTGCTTATCCTTTTCTTCTACGAGCAATGTCCAGCAGGACAACTACCAAGAAAAAACATTCAATAATTATGTGTATGTGTTCCTCCGTGTTGCTTTTTTAGTTCAGGAGTCCATAGCAAATGCCATAAAATTACTTATTTTCCACCTCATCGCAAGGTGGATGAGAAAATTAACCTCTTTTACAATCATATTTGGTAAGTTTATAAAAAAAGATGCTTTGAAGTAAATCACCCAAATAAATTGAAATTAGACTCGAAAAAAAGGATCCTCTGAAGCCCTATGCTTCCTAGTGATTTTGCTGCCCTGATGTCTACAGGTCCTTGGTAGTGCAACTGGTACTATCCTTGTTATCTGGTAGGGTCATTTTGTTACCCCATTTATTACCCCTATTTGTTTCCTGCTTTTCTGAAGTCTGATATGGATAACCTTCTACAGCAATGAGAGCACACTGTCTCAGGCAGGACTAATCAGTTTGATAAGCATTTATTGCTCATGAATGCCTTCAGCTCCACCACTGTGAAATTAACTTCTTTTTTGGCACTAGCAAAGATTTGCTCGAAGCAGCAGAAAACTTTCCCTGAGTTGAAGGCTTATTTCCCCTTCCTCTGTCTTTCCCTTCCAGTTTTCTCCCCTCAAAACCCTGTGGTCTTTGGTCCAAGAATGCAGTTGGAGAAAAAAAAACAGACACTACTTCACAAACTAGCTAGGTACTTCCAGGAGACAACAGAACTAATAAAACTGAGGTAATAAAAGCTAGAGTAAAAATAGAGGGAAAATCCTGACCATTTTCCAGTCAACAGAAAAAAAAAACATTGACTGCTTCACCATCATGACTGTACCTGTAATTTCCAGTATATATGGGTTTTAGAAAACATAGAAAAGGAAATTTTTAGTAGATGAAAGATGGAAATTTTCTACACTGAATTCTTCCTAACTGCATATCCTGCCTTGTTTAAAAAACTTTAGACAGTTTTTCACCTAGCTCTTACATGGAAAACATTGCATGTAAATTTTCACAAGAAGAATTTGGTGAATTGTTTCTTTGCTATTAATAAAAAAATCTGAATTTGGAAGGACAGTTGTGCTGGCATTTGAGTGCTTCTAATTACATCTACATAAATTTACCACCATGCATGTCTAAGGAAAATAATATTAATTTAATATAAAGGCTTTTTTTTTTTAATTTTCAAGCCTGTTTTGATTATGAACATGATTAAATAAAGTATTTAATATTTGAAAGGGGACAAAGGATGGATATCAAGTGGTATTTTTTAATACTAGAAAAAATGTACAGATTAACAACATTTATTTTGCAATGAGGGTAACGTAGTCTTCATGGCTAATCTAGAACACAAAGCTATAAGCCAACATGATATTCTATCTAGTTTATATATGTTCTACAGAGATGACATGCTTCCAGCCTAGAGAAAAATGCATAATGTGTTGTTATTGAAGGTAATCAATGTGCTAAACGTGCTATTCCCAGAGAACCACTCAATCACAGACTTAGAGGCAGTAATGGATTGGCAAAAACGCACTGTTCCAAGTGGATAAATGATGCTCAAACTGACATTTGGAAAACACAAATTTATTAAACACTTCATCATATAGTACATTTTTAAGTGTACTTGCTTTGGAAGGAATTAGATGTACATCACTTCTGTCTGTTTCTGCTTTCCTGATATAAATAATAAAATAAGACACTGTGCCCCAGACAACTAATCTAAGCCAAGCCAGGTCAGTGATCATCATGGTGACCTTTAAGCACTCGTAAATGTTTTAAAAATAAAATAAGTTGTCCTAGCACTACTGGTACAGTTCCTGTCCTGTTTAAAACATCCTTCTTCAGCCTCTCTCTCATATGGGGCTCCTGATGTGTGCTCTCTTCCCCATCCAACCATTCAATTTCACTAAATTAATCTCAGATGTTATTAAATCCTTTTGATTATTCTTTTGATAAACTGGGTTAAAATTGGCCAATGACTTTAAAAGCCATTAGGAGAGACAGATACATGTGACATTTAGTTTTGTTCTTTTTACCTAAAAAAAAAAGTAATGTAATTTGATACCTTCTGAATTGTAGGCATTCTGTATGTAGCACAATAAGACTATGGCATTGCCAGTTATGGCATAGCTTCAAAATTAACTAATTTCCTATGGCTGGAGATTAAAAGAAGATAGCATTCTGAAAACAGTGTTATCCTACCCTCCAGTTCCAATGAAGCTGAGATTTTATAAGTAGGAACTGGCCTCAGGGAAGTTAAAGATGAATAGAAATTTCTCCTGTTTCAAGATAAATGTGATGCAGAAAAATGAGTCTCTACAGTGGAATGCACTGGAGATCTGGATTGTAGCAACAGCAGAAGCAAAGAACTACCTTCCTGCAATGACCACCTAATCTATTTTCTTGATAGGTACAAAGTAATGACAGAGACTGTAAAATGAATTCTGATCCACTGCTTCCACCTGCCAGAAGAGGAAGATGGCATTAGCTGCCACAAAACATTAAGAAAGTCTGACAAGGAAAATGGAAAAGGAGAGTCACTGAGGAAAAGAAAAAAACATGGAATGAATAAAGGCTTTGAAAAGGAGCTCAGTTACAAGAAAAAAGTCAACAAAAAGATAATAATATGTGACAACAAATCCATAACAGGAGTTTTTTACAAGAAAGGCATGGACCTGTTAGAGGAGGTCCGGAGGTAGGGCCAAGAGAATGATCAGAGGGAATGTCTCTCCTATGAAGAAAGGCTGGGAGAATTGGGGTTGTTCAGCCTGGAGAAGAGAAGGCTCCAAGGAGACATTATTGCAACCTTTCCATACTTTAAGGGAGTTTATAAGAAAGATGGAGAAAGGCTTTTCACCAGGGTCTGTAGTGACAGGACAAGGGGCAACAGTTTTAAACTGAAAGAGGATAGGTTTAGATTGGACATATGGAGGACATTTTTTATGGTGAGGGTGGTGAGACACTGGAACAGGTTGCCCAGAGAAGCTGTAGATGTCCCATCATTGGAAGTGTTCAAGACAAGATTGGATGGGGCCCTGAGCAACCTGATCTAGTTGAAGGTGTCCCTGCTTATTGCAGGGGGGTTGGACTAGATGACCTATAAAGGTCTCTTCCAACCCAAACCATTCTATGATTCTATGACTCTATAATTTTTATCCCATCCAAGTCTAGTTTAATAATGAAACCTGCTTGTTCAGTATAAATCAAATATATTATCCAAGGTGTATATGATTAAAACATGCTACCTGTAGTCAATGAAGATCAATATGAACAACAACCTGTTTAGAAAAATCAGTTTCCAGAAGAAAGGAAAAAAAATGCAAGCATTATTCATAAAATTAAAATATTTATCAGGAAAAAGGAGTTTCTGCACCCAAACCTTATTTGTTATTACTAAAGAAAGAGATCCTTTCCTCAGATATTTCAGTTACATTGAAATGAGGCAAGGGCGTTGAGGGACAGCCAATGCCTATTTAGTGAAGGAACAGAGATGCTGGCTTATAGTGAAAAGGTCAAAATTAGGTAGAAAATAAACATTAAGTATGGAAAAGACCAGGGTTTTGGAAACAAATGTGTTATTTTTTTCTGGAAGAAGATTGGTTAGTAGGAGCAGGAAGTGCAATAATGAGAATAGTTTTGGTCTCTCCAGTTGGGAAATAAACACTGGTCTATGACACATAGACAAATGATTTGAAATAGATGAGAAAGCAGAATGAGGAGCCTTTCCTTCATTTCCAAGACAGAAGAATGAGACACTGATTACCACACAGACATTTCTGAGGCCATAATTTTCATTTATTTTAAGTAAAAGTAAGCTACCAGAGTGTATATCTCCTTAAGCGGATAGCAACTCATGTCTCTGTCAGTCTCTTATTTGGACAACCATTTAAGCTACCAATGGGAGAAGCTGAATTTGCAAACTTTGTCCTACCTTGATAGATGTGTTATATTGTTAATTATCTACTGTCTGGATTAGCACTTACAAAGTTGGTGGTTTGCATAAAAGCTGCATGTGGAAAACAAAGAGGTGGGTTACAACTTTTTATTTTGGCTGCATATTAAAATGAGCCACATGAACATAGGCTGGAGAAATGAGTCGTGGGTGGCCTCTTTGTCACTGGATGGACTCCAGGGTAGATTCACCATTTTTTACGTATAACAGCTCACGGAGAACCCAAATGTGAAATGCCCACTGCTCCATTTATTGTTGGAGCAGAGAACATGGTTTTCCATTTATAAGTTGACAAGGTCCAGTTTCAGGGCAGAGTCAGGACATATCTCTTGCTCCTCACCTGGACCTGCTTTGGATTGCAAATTTTGGAATACCTTTGGGAGTGCAAATTTTCTGTAATTCTGTCACATGCACGTTTGACCCAACAAAATGAGGAAAAGTCCCCTGCACCTTCATTACCTTATTGTTCCCTTTCTGAATCAGCTTGTATGATACTGCTTCAGGGAAGAAAAGCCACGACTGAGAGAAATGTTGATTCATTTTTTCATAAGCTTTTTACCACCAGTGATGGAGGGCTGTGCCACTGCACTGAAACTCCACAGAGTGGAAAACTGCTTCATCCTAAGTAAAGGCTGACAAGGAAATGCTAAAGCTAGTGGCCATTCTGCTGCCATGGAAGCAGCTAAACGTCATATGAGAAGTATGACATGTCCTTGGCATTCACTTTGCATACAGTGACCATTTACATTTGCACCTATTTATTAGTAGGTCAACCAGTGGCCAGTTAAAATGCAATTTTGACAATGTGAAAAAATACGCTATTATCAGACCATTGGCTTTACCTCAAATTGAAACTAAAATTGAAAAAGAGGAGCAAACAACTTGGAAATGTTACCTGTTCTAAGGAAAGGTCATATCTTAGTCATATCTTCAGAAAACAACATAAGGTTGATTGCTTTCAGTTCAATAATTATTTTATACTTGCCTCCTTGTTTAAACTCTAAGTAGTCAACATCATGTTATTTTTTTAATATAAGTTAACATTGATTTTTTTTTTCTTTCCTACTTAATTAGTTTTGCATCCTTTATATTTCTACAGTTGACAGGATTGGTAGTACTCGGACTAAGCTTACAATCTACTTTTTATTTTAGTTACATTTATCATACATTATTTTTACTAGATCTCTGATAGGCTTGCAAAAGATACTTTACAAAAAATAATAAATACTTACTTTGTCTGGAACATTAAGTTTCAAGATCAGTAGGAAACAGGAAACAAGGATTTGAAACAGAGAAATAATTTTGGCAAAAGTAGATTACTGTTTCTTCTTTGTCCAGCACTGATAAAACTGTAATCAGTAACAGAACAGATTAGTTAGAGAATTTTTCTAGTTAAGGAAATGAGTATAGACTGAAGGTTTTTTTTTTACAAAAGCACATTTCAAAAGCAGGCAGAAATCTTGGGACATTCTTAAACACAGGGGAAAGGGAGTAATCCTCAAGAATGATGGCAGACGTGCATTGAAATTTTTCTTTGTAAAGGGTAATGTATGCAAAAGAAAACAGAGAAATATATCCTATAAAATATTCTGGAAAGTAAATTACAAGGAGAGATCCTGGTCCTTAACATAAGCTGTGAGGTAAAGCAAAATCCTTCAAAAAGAAAACTGCTAAAATTAACTCAGGACACTTCTGATCCTTGAATTAGGCACATCTGCTCCTGAGGCGACCGATTTGCTTCTTCAGTAGCTGGTTTGAAGAGCCTGGAAAGTTCTCACAGGTCTACTAGATGTGGTCACCATGGGCTCCCAGAGAACCAGAGATGCCAAAGACATCCCTTTGCTGTGGCCAGTGCTGGTCGGAGTCCTGCCTGCTAGCCTACACGTGGGGCAGGAGCATTGCTCAGGAGGCCTGAACAGGGATTCCCATGGGATTCCCATGAGCTGGCAGGGGGAAGGTTTAGCCAGGCACAACAGCCAGCAGATAGTTCTGATATGGCCAACAGAGCTGCCCTAAAGTGAATAGAACAAACTGTATAGTGACCTTATGTTTAGATGCCTTCATGTTTGGAATCTGCTACATCATGGCCCTAATTACTGGATCAGAAGCTAACAGAGGAAAATCATAGAATCATAGAATCAGTAAGGCTGGAAAAGACCTCTGAGATCATCTAGTCCAACCATCAACCCAACACCACCAAATGAAGAATACTCGTCTCTACCCACAAACTACTTTTGCTTTTAGTGGTAAGAGACACATTAGAGCCAACTGGATAAATGATGGGAGCATTCCTTCTGCCTAACCCGGCTATCCACTATATTATTTCCACCTTGTACAAATTTATCACATGGCTCTTTTTTTGCCTTTTTTTTTTTTTAATCAAGGTCTCTCTAATATTTTAGATATCTCCTCTGACATTTATGTGCCAGGAACTTCCAAAATTACTTTGTACTAACCTGTCTTCCATATTGTAAATTTTCAATTAAAATAGAAATGCAATGAGAAGCATTTAATATCCATAACAATTCACACAGCTGCCATTACACAGACAGCAAGGAAACTCATTATCTCCTCTTAGCATTCACTACTTCTGTACAGCACAGAGTCACAAAGTCACTGAGTCACCATCTCCTCAACATAGAAGAATTTAATAATTCCCCAATTTTAGTTCCAAATCAGATATAAATGCCAAGGCCTGTCTCCTGTAAGCTAGGAGTGCCACAGGAGACTCAGGGCAGGTGGCAATGGTCATACCTGGTTCTCAGTACCCACAGCTGAGACAACCAGTGCACTGAAAAGTGCTGGATTGGTCACATTCACAGGAGCATTTTGAACATCACCAGGTTCCTATTCCATATCCATCACAGCGTCAGTGCTTGTTAGCAGCATGCTTAGCACAGCCCCAAATTAAGATCCTTTATAACAAGCTTCCTACACATAGAGAATGGTACGCTGTGTTGGCTGCAAATTGCTTATAGACCAAAAAAACCAGGCAGCCCACTTGCAGGGCTGGGGCTTCCCTTCAGTGCACTGAGCATTTGCTGTCTGCTCAAAGTCAGTCCTCCAAGTTTCCTCTACAGTTAGTGAGAGAGACCCACCAAGCCTGGTGTGGGCACGGAGGCTGGGCTGACCTCATGCTGAGGATGGCCACTAGATCAGGAGCTCACAGATTATTTCTCTTAAATCTAAAACAACAAACTATGAGTATCTCAAATCACGTAGTTCACTTCGAGGGTGTGCTTTGGAGGAGAATTCAGTCCAAGCATTAAATCAGTTTGAAGAAAAGCCCAAATCATGCTCATGGCTATAAACAGAATAGCTGACACTCTTCTAAAAGAAAGTATTGTTGCTAAAGCCAAATGTCCCTTAAAGTGTTCTCCAAAGAATGCTTGATTTAACCACGGTTCTGTAGCTAGAAGGTCAATAACATGCTTCATAAGTTTTGGGATTGCTATTAGGTCTTGATGAATAAATTAGTTTATAGCCACTGTAAGCAGGCTTTATTCCTTCCTTCCTTTAAAATGTTAATAGTCAGTTTTAACAACCACATAGTTCAAATAGTTTGTGCCATTTGATTAGACAAGTACTTCACGCCCACAAACTCTCCTAGTGTTATTCTCTAGCATGATATTAAAGTTATTCTTAAATACAGAAGGAAAATTCTTGACAACCGAAATCTTCCCCCCTGAGAAATCCACATCGATTCAGTACATACTCAACTCCAGTGTTACATACAAAAAGTTCAGAACATCTTTGCTGCTCTAAGGAGATTATAGTCCTACAGAGATATGAAAATTTTATTGGAGTGTCCCAGACAGCTATTTTTTTCCCTTCGCTGGCTGGATTATACTCTTTCTGGAGAGAATGAAGGAAGGTATCCTGACTTTCTGAAGTTGACTGTGATTACTGTGTTACATTCCACTCTTACTGTATTTATTTAACTGCATGGATCTGTTCTTTCTTGTTTCTGTTTATTTTCCCTGAAAATTCATCTTTAGACACAAAATTTACTTTGAAATTGCTGTAACATTTTACTTCTCCGTTATGTCAGTACATCTCTACACTTGAATGTAACAAATAGAGTTTTAATTTAAAGCTATTTTTGTCCCTAGGATATAAGAAATATAAAATATCTCCACAGTTACTTTCTTTCATTGTATTTGGAGTACTCATTCACTTCACAGGGTACTGCAAGAGTGGCATCATTGATTTTCATGGTTACTGTGTCTCAATACAGTATATATCAATTTAGAAATAAAAAGGCAGCTTTCTAACCATCTGTGCCTCAGAGACTCAACACAAACTAGAAGACTAGGAGGATTTTATGTTCTTTTTTTTTTTTCCATTATGGCCAGGAATAAACATTCTGTAGACCAAATCTTACCCTTGCTTATACTGCAGTTATTCCAGCGTCTTTATCACCTGCTTTTTGAGACAGCTGTAACTCCATCACACCTTGTACAGTGAGATTCATCAGCTCATCATCTCCTTCAACAGAGGGCGCGTATCATACCAGCTAATACTTCCTCAGTGTGACACTAACTTTGGCTTTGCTTGAGAAAGAACAGTCATGCTTTCAAACATGATCAAAAAGTTATTTCATCTGATCAAGGATTACCCTAGAAGTCCCTGGGTTTTCTAACATGGTGAATTTCTAAGGACAAAAAAACAGGTAATTATAAACCAGCTAATTTTTTCCATACAATTGCCATTATCTAGGGCAAAGCAGTTTTTAAGAGGCTTTAATAAAATGTTTTAATTAACAGATGTTTTCTTCCATGTAAGAAGATCTGAGGTTGAAATCCTGGCCTCAATAAATTCAGTCTGATTGTATCAAAAAATTGTCAGCCATAGCCTGTCACTTCTGCGACTGTCTCAGCTTGTTAAGAATGAAAGCGTGTGAGGAAACTAGGCTGCAGTTTTTCAAGCAGCTACAAGAGCTTCAGGGGAGTGTTCTTTGGTGAGACTGTATAAATGTTTTTCCCTTTGATATAGCCTAGCTATGCTTTTTAACCTTGTAAACAAGATATGTATAGCACCAACAAACCTCACCCTGCTCTTTAGCATCCAGCTGGTTGTACAGTAGGACTTGAAGTGAAAATGTTTTGCACCTACATTGAAAAAAAGAAATTGATGGATGTGTTTAGACACACAAAGGCTGTAAAATCTTGACCACTTTACTGTCTGTAATGCCAGCAGGAACATTCATTGCTGTTAGTATGCTGAAGCCTTCATGGCATGGAACATGTCTTTCCTTGCTGTGGTCAGCAAGACCCCCAGCCAGCACAAACCATGCACTGCCTCAGCCCTGTGCTCCTTCAGGGAAAAGAAGTGTGACATTTACTTCCATATGCCACAGAGACCAAGTTACACAAACAACCAATGTTGCAAAGTTTGCCAGGTATCACAAAAAAAAAAAAAAAAAAAATCCAGAGAGTGAGCACAAGAGTTTTAAGAGGGGTTTTTTTTCAATGCTTTTAAGCTTTACCACCAATAATGTCAGCTATCATTTTCTGGCTTGCATTACAAGCCAGAACTCCTATCAACCACAACTTCTTGGCATAAAACAGGTGAGCTATTGGTCCAGTAGGACTGTATGTATTTATGTCAGTGCTCTTATTATTACACAAATGCTTCCAAAGCAAGCCAACCTATTGTCTGCCATTTGATTTATTCTTGATATCTCACTGGGACTCAGAAATCACATCCAGACTGAAGACTAACTTGTCCTTAAACTGTGTAAAAATTTCCAGTTTATATCTTATACAAAACAATTTCATTTTGAACAAATGCCTGAATAAACATTTGTCACGGAACCTTACTACAGTATTTATTCAATACAAACACCAAAAAACAAAGTAGTAGAACATGAAGGATGTCATGTATCTTCTAATGTCCGTACATATTTGTAATGAACACAAAAAAATATGCCTCATCTCAAAGATCTTTAATTCTGATCTAAGCTTTAAAAAAGTTTTTTTCAATAGCATTTTTAATCTTGATTCTGGCATCAAAATGTTCTTTTAAATGTTATTGGTAAGCAGACACTAGTTTTAGAACATATTTATTAATGGACAAGCTTTTGATAAAGTGCTTTTGATCTGAGACAATCTCCCATAACTTCTGAAAATACATAATACTGTCTTCTGAAAATACATATTGTGTATGTATATATATGTGTGTGTTTATATGTAAACATAGGTATAAAAATAAATATGCAGATGTACAACTATAACAGTTGACTTAAATTTGTAAAGCTATTTTGTGCTGTGTTTATGTCCAATTGCACTTTTCAGATTACTGAGGAAATAGTATTTATCCTGAATTACCATGATTGAAATTTACTTATTTCAGTGCAACATTTTCAATGTGGGAAGCCCCCAGGCTGGGCATAGAAGAGGCAGAAAAGACAGAGGGAAGTATGCTTGGTTCTGACTTGGTTTTTTTCTGCACAACTCTTCCTCCTGTGCATATGCATTACCATGGAGATTTTAAAGGAGATGAACTGTTTTGTTACCTTCAGGATTTCTGCTTCATGCAGGGAACACATTCAGCAGAGAGATGTGGTGAAAAGATTGGTACAGCTTTATTCATGATGATTAGTGCAAGCTGGCGCCAAGAGCACCCTAATGCCATCATTGAAGCTGTGGGATCCTGCAGGAGTTCAGGTTCCAGTTTAATCTCAATCCCAAATTTCTTTGTCATGTTGAACAAGTCCTGCTAGGTATCACATTTGTTAAGAGGAAGGCAGCAATATTCCTCAACCTCACAATGATAGATTAAGGTTGAATTAAATAGCATCTTGCTAGAAGCAAGCATTTGCTTACATCTGAAAAGTTGTAAAAGAAAATAAAGTCTTAATTCAATGCTGGGTGAAAATAAGAAGTTGCATGGGCTTTGGGGCAACACCTCTCTCCACTCTGAGCTTGGGTTACATATAAATGTATAAAGGCTGTGCCTCTGATTGCAGATTCTTTAATTTATCGACTATCACAACTGCCTATCTCCATGGTTAGGAAAAAAAGTGAATGAATCATATTTATATTCATCATCCATTCAACATCCACTCACTTCCAACCTTGCTCAGATCAGAAATCCCTTAGTTCAGAACCAGGCTGAAATTAGATTTATTTTCTGAATTTTCATCTCTTCTTCTCACCTACCCCCAAATAGTTCTTAAATGGTGTCTATATGACATGTGTCTCTGATGTGGGTTGACCTTAACTGACCACCAGGTGCCCACCCAGCTGTTCTCTCACTCCCCATCCTCAGCAGCACAGGGGGAGAAAATGATGGAAAAGCTAGTGGGTTGAGGTAAGGAAGGGAGATCACTTAAAAAGGGCTACAGTTCCTGCCGGAAAACCTGCCTGTGTGGGCAACCCTCCACCAGCCACAGCTCCTTCCAGGAGCCTGCTCCTGCACAGGCTGTCCATAGGAACATATCCACTTGCTGCAGTGTGGGATCCTCCACAGAATGCAGTGTGACTGTGCACTCTGCTGTAGTCCTCCATGGGATGCAGGGGGACA
>VZTL01030520.1:21046-35492 GCA_013400535.1 Scopus umbretta
AAAAACAGCGCTTCCCCCCCCCCCCCCCCCTCCCCAGAAAACACTTAGTAAGAAGCTATCTGCAGGAATCAAACTGATTACTGGTGTAAGCAAAATTATGCAAACTGACCTGTGACAAGTAACTCAATGCATTGACTTTGTCATACACTGTTACAGAGCTCTCCAGTAATAATTTTATTTGCAAAGTTGGGGTCAGCGATGGTTTTCCTGTCTGACTGAATATGGGGCAGGGTTTTTTGTGTTTTACTTCTGCTAACTTTAAATAGAAATGTTGATCAATAGAAAAGCATCTTTTTTAATTTCAAAAGGGGAACTTTGGCCCGCTCTCAGGCTGGACAAGCTTTAAAGGCAGCATTAGGAATTTAGTTTGTGTTAGTATGAGAATACCCTGAAGTACTGCATTTGGTAACATACTACCTCAGAGGCTTTTTAAGTCTCTTATTCTAACAGCCCCTGCACAACCAAAGCACGTTTCTGTAACATCACATGATTTATACGTTCCCATTCTTTCATTTCTCCTCTGTTTTGATTAAATAGAAAAAGCAAACAAACACAGATAAGAACACGCTGCCTATAATTAACACCAGTAACAGTCTTCAATTACTTCTACAGATACCACTTCCCATTCACAGATTTTCAACTTTTTCTGAAAAATCAGACATCTGTGATTTTGCCCATCTTTACACAAACTAAAAATGTAAACGGAGCTGACAATCTCGCTCCATTAATTTTCTTCCTTTGTAAGAAAAGACCAAAAGGCTATTATTTCCAATATAAGAGTTATGTTAATTCCTGAGCCAGGGTTTTAGTACACAAGAGGGGAAGAAAAACCATGTACCCCAATACAGATGCATACAGATTACTACTCATCATGCAGAAACTGTAATTGAGTAAAACAGGATTAGAAAGGAGGTAAGCAGGAGAGGAGAAAGAATCACCAGACATCCAGAACAGGAACACATTTGCGTCTCATAATCTTCCCCCCCTCCAATTTCCAATACAGGATTTTAAATAGAAAACTTACCCTCTTTGAGAACTCACGGTTTCACTACACCATTAAATGCATCAACCCTGCATTGTGTTTTGGAACTCACCTTTGCCATTTTACACTACAAAAAAGATCCGATATGAAACGTAATCAGAAGTTGGAATAAGTGATTTTAAAACATCTATTAAGTATCCTCACAAACATTTTTTCCCCTCCTCGTTCCAGTTTTGGGGGGGTTCTTTGGTTGGGTTTTTTTAGGAAGCAATGAGGCAACGTAGGCAAATGAAGAAAAGAGTTCTTAAAAACAACATTCTGCAAGATCGTAATTTTAAGTTAAACACTTAATATCCTATTTCTAATGCTCAATAGGTTTTTAATTTGTCACTGAAAGTAGGTATTATTTGCCTAAAATCCCAGAATAATTTGACATAATAGTTTAAGTAACTGGATCAGCTTTTTCCTCAATCCTTTTATGACTGACTACAAGGTTAAAAGGTATTTCACGTCAGAGATAAATATTTAGCCACCAGTTCAGTAGCAACCTTTCAATGCAGTGCCATTTCCTGAGCTCACTACTACTTCCCATCCTTACAGCACCTCCCGTCCTGCCAGCAGATGTTTGATTAAGCGACAAACCCAATTAAGGAAGTGACAGGAATGAAGAAAAATGATAAAACCATTTTGAGGGTGCATTTTTGTAGCCACAATGAGTTCCTATACCCTGTTTACCACATGGGCTCATAAAGTGCTGTGCTATCAGAGGGAGAGGCCACGGTGAGACCAGAATAAATGCCCAGGAAAGCTCAGCAGCTGCGCAAGCACTGCCGCTGAAACGCGAGCCCTGGCCTCCCCTTACAAACGCACATCGCGCTCCCCTGTGTTCCCGTTACCCTGAATAGCCAACCTTCCAATAAGCATACGGTCTCGGTATGAAAAGCTTACAAGAACGCTATGCACATTCACTAGAGCATTTTTAGACTTTGATTAGGGATCATCTTCTGGCTATGGCTTTTAGAAGCTATCTTAAAGGAGAAAAAAAAAAAAANGACTAAAAGGAAAAAAAAAAAAAAAAAAAAAAAGTACCTTATTCCTGTATGTATATTTGCACCGACCTCATCAATCTTGAAATAAAGTTATGCAAATTTTATCTTATTGCCAGACTTTAAAAAAAAATGCCGATTTAGGACTACTTTAGATATAGGTAGACAACAAGACAACAGCTATATGAATTACAGGAACAGCTATGTTTTCCACACGTACATAAACCCACACCTGCTGCTACCTCCACAGCTGTCTTAATGTATATCAAAATTCACAACCAAAGTGCAATCTGTCGAGGTATTTGCACTCAGATCTTGTCCCAGCTCATAGTTGTGAGACCACACTAACATACCGAACCAGAAGTTTCAGGTTGTTACAAGACAGGAAACATTTTCACCTTTAAGAATAATCTACTGCAACCTGTAGTTTCAGCTGCCTTTTTGGAAAAGGAAAGACAAGTCATTGAGACATATTAAATATGTTGAACTCTATTATCCACAAGTAGTTTTATCTAATTTAGGATTAAAAACAGCACAAGAAGTACCCAAGCTGCTCTGTACAGATTCAATTTAAGTCATTCCAGATCAACAGCTGAATCACAAGAAAACACTACCATACTATATGCAAAGCCAGGTTGAGTTTATCATGTGATAGATGTGATATCCTACTACAATACAATTTTAATTTACTGTATTTTTTGCTACTAAAGACAGTACCTCCTGTTTTAGTGTTACAGAACAATTTCATTTGAAAAATAGGTCACTTCAAGAACTGTTTTGAAATTATTGTTTAAACAAAGCTTACAAACACCGATAAAATTCTTCTCCTGGAATGTCTTCTAGTATCTACAACAAGGTTGACCATCCAAGAGGGAGCATATAGGATAGCAAAGAAATCTGTGAAAAGAACCATGAAGAAAAACCGATTTAAAAGCACCGGAAGCCTTTCCAGTGGTTTAAACACCATTCACCCTTTGTTGTCTCCTTTACTCTTGCCTCCTCTATTTTGCCCTAGAACAACAGAAATTACTTTGGAGCGTGCAGACATCTGTCAAGGATAATTGACTTGCAGGTGATCCTGGTTGCTCAAACACAGAGAGGAAAGTTGTAATAATGACGCACATGTTAAGTTGGGTCTGTCAAAAGGAATTTTAAGAAAATTGTAGCCATCATATTACAGAAGAGCTTCTCCACTCTGGTTCAGTTCCAGACCCTAAACTTAGCCCACCACTTGAGATGGCAAGGTTCTTCCCATTTGAAGATTTCATAGATATCCCAAGGATGATTTACTACTGAGGGCAGAGATAAAGAACAGGAAAACACACTAACTTCAGAAAGGTAGAATAGCCTATCTTGAAAAACAATTACTTCTTTAGCTAGCTTTAAAATATCTAAAAAACATTTTTCTATCAAAAGATACATAGATGCAGTCTTTCACTTAACCTGTTAAGAGCCAAAAAAATCAATGGAACTAAATTAAGTAGCATCATATCTCCATATGAGATACCCTGATTTTTTAATGTCTCTACCCACTGCATATTCAGAGCATATTCACCATTTTTTGCTGATTGCAAAAACCATACGTAATATTAATCATACAAGAAATTATTAACACAGCGGTCATCTCACTTCAGACCATATCCTCTCTTAAAGCTGGAGAAAGTAGTCTTTATGATACATCTTAAAATGTTCTCCACGTGTGCACACTTTTATTTAGCACAAAGCTATTAAAATCAGTAATTTACTGTAGTTGTATAATTTAGGTGTCCACAGAAATGTATTTTAAACATTCCCATTCTGTCAGGTCACATACCGTCTTAAGGAACCTGAAAGGACACAAGTTCATGGGACCTGATGAGATGCATCCGCAGGTCCTGAGGGAACCTGCAGATGAAGTTGCTAAGCCACTATCCATCATATTTGAGAAGTTGTGGCAGTCTGGTGAAGTTCCCACTGACTAGAAAAGGGGAAACATAACCCCCATTTTTAAAAAGGGAAAAAAAAGAAGACCTGGGGAACTACAAGCCAGTCAGTCTCACCTCTGTGCCCAGAAAGATGATGGAGCAGTTCCTCCTGGGAACTATGCTAAGGCACATGGAAAATAAGGAGGTGACTGGTGACAGCCAACATGACCACTAAGGCCAAATCATGCCTGACAAATTTGGTGGCCTTCTATGGTGGGGTTACAGCATTGGTTGATAAGGGAAGAGCAACTTATGTCATCTACCTGGACTTGTGCAAAGCATTTGATGCTGTCCCACACGACATCCTTGTCTCTGAACTGGAGAGACATGGATTTCATGGATGGACCACTCGGTCGGTCGGTAATTGGCTGGATGATCACACTCACGGAGTTCCAGTAAATGGCTTGATGTCCAAGTGAAGACCAGTGACAAGTGGCTTTCCTCTGGTAGTGGGGCCGGCGCTGTTTAGCATCTTTGCCAGTGACATGGACGGTGGGATTGAGTGCGCCCTCAGCAAGTTTGCTGATGACACCAAGCTGTGTGGTGCGGTCAACATGCTAGAGGGAAGGGATGCCATCCAGAAGGACCTTGACAGGCTTGAGAGGTGGGCCTATGTGAGCCTCATGAAGTTCAACAAGGCCAAGTGCAAGGTCCTGCACATGGGTTGGGGCAATCCCAAGCACAAATACAGGCTGGGCAGAGAATGGATTGAGAACAGCCCTGAAGAGAAGGACTTGGGTGTGTTGGTTGACGAGAAGCTCAACATGACCCAAGCAATGTGTGCTTGCAGCCCAGAAGGCCAACCGTATCCCAGACTGCATCAAAAGAAGCCTGACCAGCAGGTCAAGAGAGGTGATTCTCCCCCTCTACTTCATTCTTGTAAGACCCCACCTGGAGTACTCCATCCAGCTCTGGGGCCCCCAACATAAGAATGACATGGTCCTGTTAGAGCAAGTCCAGAAGACAAAGATTATCGGGGGCTGGAGCACCTCTCCTACGAAGACAGGTTGAGAGAGTTGGGGTTGTTCAGCCTGCAGAAGAAAAGGCTCTGGGGAGACCGTATAGCAGCCTTCTAGTACACGAAGGTGGCCTACAAGAAAGCTGGAGAGGGACTTTTTATGAGGACATGTAGTGATAGGACAAGGGGTAATGGCTTTAAACTGAAAGAAGGTAGATTTAGATTAGATATAACGAAGAAATTCTTCACTATGAGGGTGGCGAGGAACAGGTTGCTGAGAGAAGTTGTGGATGCCCCATCCCTGGAAGTGTTCAAGGCCAGGTTGGATGGGGCTTTGAGCAAAGGTCTAGTGGAAGGTCTAGTGGAAGGGGTCCCTGCCCATGGCAAGGAGGGGGTTGGAACTAGATGATCTTTAAGGTCCCTTCCAACCCAAACCATTCTGTGATATGATACGTTAAAAACCATTAATCAGAACTTTGACTACTACAATAACAGTAAAAAAAGAAAAATGCAAAACAGTAATGCAAGATGAACCTTAACATTCTGGATCCTATGTTCTATTAAACAACATTTCAGAATTCTATAAAATGCTTATTCAAAACTCAGCTAGCCAAGGCCCAGAGTAACCTGATCCAAATCAGAAGTCAGCCCTGCTTTGAGCAGAAGGCTGGATGAGATGACCTTCAGAGATCCCTTCCAATCCATGTTAGTTTATGATTTTATAAAATAAAATGGAGAGTGGAAGTGTGTTTGTATATACATACATACACACAAACACACTTGCTCTCTTTCTTTCTAGATACCCGAGCCAGTCTATAGATAAAACTTCACTGAATATTGCATGTAAAGCACAATTACAGACATCACTGAGTGGTAGACTTGATTTTGATATCTTAAATACATATTAATTTTACATTTATACACAAGTAGTACATAAGTATTGCTTTATGACCTAAGTGAGGCGACAAAGATATAAGACTTCTCACACTTATCAGCTTTATCTGATCTCAGAAGCATCCAATTTATCTGTTGAATCCTCACCTTACTGAAAACATTATCCAAATACCCAGAGCTTTGACTCCTGTAGTGGTGAGGAATCTCTCTGGAAGCATAAAGGGATGAAATATTAATTGCTTCTGCCGAGACATCAGAAAAGAGAGGAGCACCCTTGTCCCAAGACAGGTAACCACTCAAACCACAGAAAACGTTCAGGTTCACCATTCCTCTCTAACCCACATTTCATTTACACATCTTAAACTGAAACTCCACTACTCTTACCTTCGGAATTCCTCCTTTGATGCATTTTCCCTTCTGCCATCCACTGATTAGTATTTTCAGCAATGACTCATGAGAACGTGCTTAACGTAACACATTGTTGAAACTCATTCAGGGTGCAATTTAGAAGCCCAAAAGACATGTCACTAACAACAGACACAGGACATGAAAATTTCTTGAAAAAGTAATGACAAGTATCATCACACTTACAATAGTATTTCATACTATTAAATCTTTCTTACAGACAAGCGATCATGCCTTATAAAAGTTACATTTGGAATTTACTATTTTACCACAAGATAAAAAAACAAGAGGAAAGAGAAGCAACTTGAACAAGATGATCTGCTAAGCCTGAAGAATTCAGAATAACACCAGACTCCTGCATCCCTGTTATATTCTTAAATAACATGTCTAGGTGCAGCATTGTGCTTCCTCCTGACTTTTGACTGTATGATCAAGCCTTATAGACAGGCATTCAGAATAAGAGCTGAAGAATTAAACAGCCATTCTAAATGGTAAAGAAAATAGGGCATCGAAACACTATTATTTTCTGGAGTAACCTACTCCACTCTATCTCACCTCAGTTCTCCCCTCCCCCAGTGGTGTCTGTGATGATCTACAAAACTACTTATTTCACCAAGAAAGCTGCAAGAGTCATTTTACGTATTTTTCTTCCTCAAGTTTTGTAGGTTTTTTACTACAAATCACAATATAGAACTGATCACCTTTCCCCAATAAATTTTCATGTACTACTAAAATAATTGAACCAACAGCACAATCATTAATTCTTGTGATTTCAGAAAATTACTTCTTATAAAGGAAAAATAATGGAATACGAGCTTAGTAGTACGAAAACCGGTGCATTGTCACTTAAGTTCTTTAGCTAATGCTTTGAAATGTAAGTTTCAACACAGAACCTGTCCTTATTTGGATGGAAGTTTCCCGGTTTACATACTTAAATACTCACATTTCAAAAGATTTCATAGATCCACAGTTCTAAGGAAACCAGCTGGCCCAGTAAAGCCACATTACAAACACAAACCAAAAATCAGTACTTTTATAGCTACTGTTGGCCTTTCACTACGAACCCATACAGAAAATTTCCTCATTTTCACAGTACTTAGGTCAGAAACCTATACTCAGTATTGCCAAGAACCCAACTATTTTGCTTAGAGTAACTCTTTGATGTATATATTCTTAACCTATCATTGGAACAACAGTGTAAACAATTTTTATAGATTTAGTTCTGACATTTGAACATATTCAAGATTAGCAAGTCCCATAGACCCATAGGTACAGAAAAACTTACTCAGCTGTTTTGACAAAAGCATAGCCATTGCTCTTGTCATGTGCTTGGCAGATGCAAGAATCTTGTTTCAGAATCATTAGCATTCACTATTCTGTAAAATTTACTGGAAAATACTGATGATAATATTCTGTTCTACAGAAGTCAGATATTCAAAAGCATATGTTGATATAACAACCCAAAATATATCATCCATGCATATTATAACATTACAAAAGGAAATATTAAAAAGCCTACTTTTCTCTTGACTTTTCTTCAGCATGAAGTGCTAGTCTAATGGGAGGTTTTGGGGGAAACACATTAGTATGGGCTCAGTCATGTATATTCAAGTACTATGCACCAGAATAATCATTCTATCAGTAATTGTATGTAGTAAGCACACCTCAAAACATCATGCATTTGCAGTATAAGTTTAATTCCACAAGAATAAGTCATTAAATAATCCAAATATTTTTAGTGTGCATTTATAAAGGCACAAGAACTAGCCTGAACAGCCTGACAAGATGCTGCTCAAATGCCACAGAAGGGTAGAGCTCCTTACTGAAATAAGCTACTGCAGGTGCAGATTCTTCTGCTGGTCTTGTAGACTTTGGAGGAAAACATAACTGATTGTACCAAAGGCTGAGTCCTCTTCCCTTTTCACTGTGATGACATTGACAATAGAAAGTATGAGTGCTGAAAGACAGTTCACTGAGAACTAGTGTCACTAGTCATACTTTTTTGTGAGCCCAACTGAGTAATTTACACAAATGACTGCTTGGTAGTCAAAGAAAAATTTGAAAGGTACAGAGCAAAGAGAGAACACAGAAAGACATGGGAAGTGGCGCTTTCATTTTTAGAAAGCTTCAACAATCTTCTCTGATTTAAAAGAAAAGAAAAAAAAACAACTATCTGCAACATTTAGCAAAAAATATATTGTTAATAAGGTAACATTGAACTTTTATACTTCAAAAGCAACAAAATAATATTTAAAAGCAGCAGTTTCTTATAGCAGGTGAAGTGAAGTAGCTCATTAAAAAACTGAATGTTGAATGTACTGACCTAATTAGGGGAATTTCTCTATAGAGAGAGGCTGTTGTAATGTAAGTTGATGGGAAAACCCAACTGGCTTGAATACTGTAAGATCAAGACCTAAACACTTACAAAAGTGTGTGGTTAAAGAAAAAAAAAATTTAATACAAGCATACTAATTTCAGTTTCTTAGTTCAAAACTTTCCAGGATTACTCATACTTAGTAACTACAAAACAAATTCAGAACTGCCAATGCTATTCTGCTGAATTTCAGTTACTGAAGGTACTTCACACTTATTTCATCTCTGTTAAGAGGAAATATTCAAGAAGCATTATATATCAGCTTAAGTAGTATCAAAAGCCAAAGCAAGAGATCAAATTATTCAGTAACAAAATATTTATATAAATGACATAGTATCTGATCTTGATTACTCATTTTTTAGAAGGCACTAACTCAACACACTATAGTCCAGTGTTTTTACGCATCATTTTTAAGTGCATCAATAACCTGCAAGAATACTTTCCAGTGTGCGGGCTATGTTAAATTTGTTTCCTAAGAAAAAGCATTCCAAGAAACACATTCAGGATGGAAGCACGCTTGATGCTGCAACTGCTACTAGGATGCGGTTTTTATTTTAACCCTTAAGAGTTTTAAATAAAATGTGAGGAACTTTTCATTAACACAATCTACAGAAAGTTAGTAACTTCTGAATAAGCTTGAGCAGTACCTATTAGCATTTTGGCTTGTTGTTTCTTGTTGTCTTTCCGAGAACTACATACAGACTCTAGCAGTGAAATAATCCACTCCACACACTTTATTAATGTTAACATAACACAATAAAACTTTAGGTAATTAAGTTTAATGTGCTGTCCAACAAGTAACATGGAATTTCATACTACAACTTACAGTAATTCTTTAGAGTTCATAATACCCTCACAGCAAAATCAAAATGGACCAAAGACTGCCCCAGTATTGTTATGCAAGAGCTTGATTTTCTTCTTGCTGGTCACCCTGAAAAGTAACACAATGATCATAGTTACAATGTGACATTCAAATATCTAAATATGAAATACGTTTGCATTGTTTCACAAAGTCTGTCTAGGCAAGTACATTCCCCTAATACAATCTTTTAACTTTGAAATAATGGAAAATATTACAATAATTCCATTTGTGCTTTTGTACGTGCAATACATATAATCAGACCAACACCTTCTGTTTTTATGATGTATACATATACGTTTCACCATAGTGAAATATACAGATCAACATTTAGCATTACCATATGGTAAATTAATTAATTAATTGTCTTAGACTAACCATTCAATCTTCATTTTCTGTAAGGAAAAGCAGTGTTACACATTTGCTTTCAAGTTACATTACTGAAATAACCACAGACTGTGGTTTGTCATGGCAGGGTGGGGGTGGGGGGATGTGGTGGGGGGTTTGGTGTTTTTGGGTTTGTTTTTTTTTTTTTAATTAAAAACAAGTTGTGAACACTAAAGACCAAAAACAATAAATGCAGAGTCTTTTAGTTGCATTAAGAATTGTGATTTTATACTTTGGCCAGACTTAGTCTGAATGCAAACTAGTCAAAAAAACAAACAAACAACAAAAAAAACCCAAAAAACAAACCCCACATTGAAAAAATCAGTTTGTTGATAGAGCACAGGAAGCTGTCCTACTAAGCAGGTTATTTCATTTTCTTGTTTGTTTGTTTTAAATGTAATTTAAGTTTTACTTTCCCGCTTGCTAAGAAACTCCTCAGCTGTTCACACTGGTGTCATGGTAAGTCTTCAGCGTTAACAGCTTGCTGGATGTTTCCTCAAGATTGTTTATTTTCTTTCCAAGTTAGGGAATTACACTTTACAACTGCCTTGTCTGGACAGTAATCACACAACTTTTCAGACAAGAGATTAGTTAAGATAAAGAGAAGTTCTGTAACGCAGACTCTTGCAAGATCCCATGACTGTGAGAAAAGCTGTGAGAAAAGTTGTGTAGCAAAAATCATAGTAAAAGGAGTTGCCACTACCATTTCAGGAGAGACAGGAACTGAAGCTGATGCCTACCTTCAAAGCAGGGTCTTGCCATTTATTAATGGCTGACACCAACTCATCCTACAGGTTTCAGTGTTCCTCACCAAAGTGCTGTGACACTTTTGAGTATTTATATTCCGTTTCATTTCTTAGTGAATCAATGCAAAAAAAGATACATTCTGTAATCAAATCCCAAGAAAGTCAGTTCTACCATGAGACTCTGTCTCATTAATAAAAGTCCAGGTCAAGGAGTTTTTGAATTTCTATCACTCAAATATTGCAGAAGTAAAAGAATCCCAAATCCCCCAAAGCTTCCTGAAAAAAAAAAAGCCTATTCAGCTACTTTGACTCATCATTCTTCAATCTTAACATCAGAGTAAATAACAAATATTAAAGAAAAACCAATAAATTGTTTATTATCTGCTTTGACACGTGTTACAGGCAAGCCAGAAAAATAATTTGAATCTAGCCTGGTTAGTATTCTTAACATTAAAGTTGGAAGTTAATAACAGAAGCAGCATTAGAAAAGAACTGCATGTATTCAGGAACCTAACTGGACATGGTTCAGTAATACTTCTCTTTGGCTATGCCCTGCTAATAATACTTTAAATCAGATTTTGGTACATTCTTTTCTTCCTGTGTTATTTCAACATTCCAACTCTTCACAAAAGCAAGAACTCAAAAAGCCATACCATTTCACCTTGCAAGAATCTTGAATTCCCTGCTTCTTGACTCCCTTACTGTCTCTCTACCAACTTAACTCTCTACAACAGCAGCAACCTCTGAAAGTTAACATGATCAGGCAAGACTCCATAAACAAGATAGAAACCAAACATTAAAGCCACTGACGAAGCAGATGAGTTTAAGTGTTCTTGCTCCACTATCTCTAGTATTTCCAGTTCCTTAACAGTTGCTGTTTAGCCAACCTAAAACTAGACTAGATAATAAAAGACCTAGAATACAACAGCTGCTTGATGACTATTAATTCAGAATTTGTTAATAAAGCCCCTTCGACAAGGCCTTGTTCTTTTCCTGGCCCTCATATAGCAGCGTAGAGTGAAAAGACATACTCCGTGAGGCCCAAAACAATAACAGCAACAGGAAACATAACACCCAAATGCCTGGAAAGCAGGAAATACCTGCCTTCATCTCCACCCTTCAATAGGAAGTGCAGTACCACACCTTTAAAAAACAAGAAGAGAAACAGTATACATTAACATAACCACTGTTCCTGTCCAAAGGAAAATCACTATTTTCTACAACAATTAAGAATTTTGCCCACCCATCTGAAAACACCGAGTTAGTAATGGAGTTTAGTCTTACTTTTAAGACTCAAGTTCAGCTACCACCATGACTTTGGGCAAATCACTTTACCACTGCACAGATATCCCACAAGGTAATAAGAATCCCTCAGTACCATCACCACTCTACTCACTGCTACACTGCTAATGAAAAACAAACCCAAAAGCATTACCAGTGATGTGGTGTGCAGACGCCAAAACACAAAGCAATTATTTTCCTCATAGAGAGGCTATACAACTACCCCTGGTAGGTAAATATTCCCTAGAATAAAACAGTATGCCCGAGAATGTCTGTCCCGTAAAACTGTTCTTATTTTTGAATCTCTTTATTCTTAGACAGCTGTCATCTCTTAGCTTTATACAATTACCACTGCATACATGCCTGATCATTTGTCCAGCATCTTCACATAGGTATCATGAGACCGAGCAAAGCACCATATACCTTACCTTCCAGGGTAACAGAAATTTTTTCTCGTACCAAGGCAACTTTTCACATATTTCTCACATTTCAGAAGGCTGAAATAAGCAATCAATTAAGAACAAACCCTCTGTCTCACCTGTATCAAATCAGTCCCAGGAATTCAGTTATTGCTGCGCTCCAAACTAAAATTATATTGCCAGAGAAAAATGCTATTTTGAGGAATGTACTTGAATTTGTCAGCTTCAGCAGCACTGGTATTTATTTTCTCCTGACCTAGCTTCCAAGAATTCTTCTGTGCCACAGAATTGCTTTCAGAACCCCAACTTGTTCACCTACTAAAATCAAAAGTAAGAAGAATTAGGGAAGTCACAAGCAAAAATACAGTAGAAAACGAGATTCAGACAAACATGCTACGGGTGTTACATACTTCACCATATTAGCGAGGGGTTTGGACACACCATGCAATGCCAATGCAATGTCCTAGGTTCCCAGTGTCCCCCTGCACACATTAAGAGACACATTTTTTTAAAGGTCAGATAACTAAAGACACAGATTACAGTTACAATTATTCAGTAACACTGTTGTGGATAACTGAAACCTAAATAAAGAGTAACAGACAAGCATACCTATTTGAGGCTCCTCTGATCTCAACTGTGAATGCCTCAGTTACTGATGACATTGCAGTAAAAGAAATCAGCAGTCGACTGATGGTGCAGTTGCCTCGTTGAGCACGGCACTATTTTTAGATAGGTTAACACATCACTTTGTATGTAATATCACTCAGTCAAGAATGAAACATTTTTCTTTTGAGAAAGGTTAAAGCACGCACAATTGCACTTGCCTAGAGACTGTACTACTAACTGCTTACTGAAGTGACTAGGATACATGTAAAGTACTAGTTATTTTCTTGTTCCACTTGTGAATCTTTGTATACAGTTAAGGAAGGCAGTCACTGAACAAGAAGGTTTGCTGTGTGTACTCTAAGAGTCTTACAACTTTTCCAAAATCTCTCTCAGATTCTTGCCTCAGAAGGACTGGACCAAGCATTATGTACCAAGATGTTTTTAGATAATGAATCAGAGCATGAGTGACATGAGTTTCTAATAAACAAAATTAAAAGTGCAATCAATGCAAAATATTTTCAAATGCAAAACATGCAAAAAACCATAGTAGCACTAACGTGTTATCTGTCTCTGTTGGCAAGCAGTCATGCGGCATCTCTCTCTCTTCTTTCACAGTTACAATTCTCACATCTCCAAGTTCAGAACAAGCACATTCTTTAGACAACTGGTCATCATTGTCATACCTGCAAATACAACCCAAATTGTTAACTGAAACACTTCTTCTGCAAAAAAGTTTTGTTTCCATTTCATCTAGACTAGTATTCTGGGCTCATAAATACAAACAAGAAAACAAATACATAAGCTGTTCTACAAAGGATATAAAAAAAGTTTCTTCCATTTTAATAAAATTAGCTGTATGCTTTCCTCTTTCTTATATGACTTCCACCCCGTTTTTTTTTTTTTAAATGTCAGCTATGGTCTTTTAAGTGCTATCAAGAAAAATATTTCATCCACCCTTCGTGTATAAAAAGAGTATACTACTAACGTTCCATCAGCTGCTATTAAAGAAGTGCTGCCTGACACTGCTCTTTCTTCTTTCACAGTAGTTCTTCCCACACCCTCAGGGATAGAACAGATCGGAGCTTTTGACAAGGGGTCATAGCTGTCGTACCTAGAGAAAAATACACGGTTGGTATTAACGCCAAGAATTGTTTACTTGGTGTTAGGAAACAGAGGCGTATTGTGACAGTCTACTCACAAGTCCAGTAAAAACCCTGCAACTTCTGCATCATTTCTGAAATCCAACTTTTCTTTAAGTGTCAACCATCGGTCAATATGATTTCCCACATAAATCCTTGTTTTTCCCCTTCTTCTATCGAGACTCTGCTTTCTCTTTTTCTTTTCCAGAAAAGACAACACCGGCGGCCTTCCACACCTCTTTGCTGGTAGCGACATCGTAAGCCTAGAAATAAAGGGAAGACTAGTGAGACGCGGCTCAGACTATACCTCAGTGTTCTGAATCATCGCAGCAGAAACTGCCACGCGCCGTGAGCCTTTTCCTCCTGTGAGGTTAAGAACTCAAACC